>JBBPLD010000014.1:0-300503 GCA_038089555.1 Chalciporus chontae
CCAGATCGCACACAACAGCCAGCACGATGCCCGGTCCAGGAGCGAAACGAAATGGCACAAAAAAGATCAAGCAAAACGCGACATCTCCGACGCAGGACAAACATTCAGAATCTCAGGGGGTCCTAGTCTCCCCAAACCAGACTCTCAATTCAATGAGCAGAAGACAGTCGTTCTGCTCTACTGAGAGCAGGAATCTGCGCATGCGATTGGGTCCTGGCTGTTCCGGCATCGATTAGTTAGGTTAGGTATGACCCCGGATCTAGTCAAATTGAACGGTACTGCAAGGACCGTTCCGGTCAGTACGGATACTAACATGCGTCTATCATTGGTAATTATCGACAGATGTGTTTCCCAAGTTTCCTCCTCAGCTCGCTTGATCTTGACGCAGAAAATATATTGCTTGGCCATCGAGACCATGGAGTATTTGCTATTGCGTAGGCTTGGGGATAGGTGTGAGATCCCTAGTCTCCCCTAGGCACACCAAAGATCGAAGGAAGACAGTCGTTCCTTCTCACTACGAATGAGTCCCCGCCCAACGCCTCCTACCAAGTACTATGATTCTTGCTGTAGTAGTACGACTTCGGTTCCGAGATGATTTGCCACTCAGTGACCTTGTCATTCTGCGGCCTCGGAACCGCAATTGTCAACCGACTGTCAACGCAGCCATACATAAACGATTCGCTCTGAAGCTAGCCCTAGCTAACCCCGCGTATTGCTGACTACGTGATATCTTTCCTTCAAATTCAAGAGATAGCAAGAGATGCACCAAGCACACACGATTCCCTGGAACATGCTTGCCTCCCACTTCGTTTTCATACGGGATAACCCCCACCAAACACCGCGCACAACGGATATCTTCCCTATCCACCCTCCACGACCCACCCGCGCGGGTGACTTGATGCATTTCACGCGCGTTCTCGCCGAGACGATCCGTTCATTCGCGAGGACAGAACGAGAGAAACATCCATCAGCGGAAGAACTCCGATTGCAAGTCACTTCCGGCACTAGCGATAGCAATACCAACAGCACAAACATCGTATCCATGAATACCAAGGAGACCAGCACCGATTCCTCCTCTCCCTCCTCTTCCACGATACCCCCGCCAAAACTCTTCCCCGACCTCCTCCTCACCCGTTATCCAAATTATTTGACCACGAAGATGCAAAATCCCGTGTACTGGGCTGAACGTGCGTGGCGTAACGCGTTTGATGGACGGCCCAGCTACTCAACGTCACATGGTGATCTCGCGGATGCCGTCAAAGTTCTGATGTATGCCACCGACGCCCGTGCCGTCTTGTGCCTTGTACATCTGCCTTTCGAAAAAGGGGCACAGAATGCGCCTGGATCAAATCCACATGTCCCGGCATCTGAACCTTGGCCCCCTCTCGTGACCCTTTCGAACCTCGGTTGGGGTCACTCCTTTGGGTTCAACCGTATCGTAGACAACGCTCTATGGGTATACATCTACCTCAATCTCTCCGCGACGTTCGACCTCGTCTCATCAGGCACGTTCATGGAGACATGCAACTTTGCGGGCATGTTTAGAGAGACGACACAAGAGATGGATTATTGCGCCCAGCAGTTGCCTCATCGGGCATTTTGGGAGCGCATGGGGATCGACGGCACGGATCCGTCTATCAGACTGAACCCAAAGTTTTGCTCGAGGTTCAATATGTACGTGCCCAAATCACGACCGTGGACGGGTTCAGATCTGGAATGGATGGAGCGTTATTTGAAAGAGATCCTTCGGCTGTTGTATGTTTATGATATGGTGATGCGAGAGTGTGGGATGGAGGTACAGTGGGAGAATGAGATCGTTTTTACGGTCAGGCGCATAACCAGAGCCGGGATCAACATAGGTAGGGGTGTTGTCGAATTCACGTAAACAGGACGATGCGATAAGGAGTCCCTTGAGCAATCTCAATGTACATGTGGAATATTCAGGGATACGAGCGATAGGGGCCATTCAAGCCGTATATGAAAAGAAAAAACATGTAGTTGGCGACAAAACTACGCTCAATAGTCGGATTGAAGATGGTGTCTGTTGACAAGGCTAACGGTCATAGATGTGGCCAACAGTATGAACATGTACACTTAGCTCGAGAAATTTACCTTGGCTGTGCGGGCGCCGTGTCAGACTCGAGGATGCTGATTCTCTCCTGGTCGCCCACGCCGCCACAACCATCATGGGCCTTTAGCTTTAACTTCAACGAGCCCGGGAATGCCAGAGATGCCCGCGATCTGCGGTATAACTAATTATTCTACCAAACTTGTCGGCTGGTGGCAACTTTTGAGTTGACAGTTCCTCGCGGGGTTACAGTGACTCGGAGGCTAGTTAAGAGCAAAGCGACTGTCTTCTGCTTATTGAGAGTCTGGTTGTGGGACACTACGGTCTAATAGAGGCCTGAGTACCTTTTCTAGTGGCGCATACCTCTATTCTCCTGATTTCCTTTCACTCGAATCGTGTCTACTAGTGGTCGCGCTGGTTTGAATACCCAATATTATATCAGCCTCGGGGGAGCCAGCGGGCGGTACGTCTTTCCGAAGAGAGACAGCGACAGGAGAAACTCCCTCGTTATAGGCCAATGCGAACACGACGTCCATGTCTGGCATCGTGAACAACCTCGGGTCAGCTTGAGGGGCAAAGTCGGGACCGAGTCAGTACATACCTTCCAACGAACGACCTGCAGTCTCTGGGAAAAAGAAGTACACGACGGGTATGATGAACGCATTCAAGGCAGCGAAAACTGAGATGTGGGTGAGACGGGCGCATATGACGCTGTTCGAGACGTGAAAGCATACCAATATATGTGCCCCACGAAATGTTGTTGAAGGAAGGTCCAGTAACCATCACAACCATGAAGTTGAAAATCCAGTTTGAAGCTGTATTGGTCATCAGTATGGAGGGAGATCCATGAAGTCACCGACAATACCAGTACTAAGCGCGTTGGCAGGAGCGCGAATTCTCAAGCCGACGATTTCAGCAGGCTGGCAAAGTTGCAGCCAATATCGGTTAGAAAGACATCCACTAGATTGAGACGGTCAACAACGCACGTATAACCATGTCATGCCGAGCCAGCCAACCGCGAAGAAGGAATTGAAGACAAAGAGCAACACCGAGCTCACAACCTGCGATCCAGCGCCCTTCACGCTTCCGAGCACTGCAAGCAATACCATAGTCAGGCACTGTCCCATAGCGCCGAATAGCATGAGCTTTCGTCGACCAACGCGATCGATCAGGAAGATCGCAATGAGAGAAGCGAGGAAGTATTCTGTGCCATTTGCAGCGGCGATGATCCGAGAGGTGGTGTCGGACAGCCCAAGTCGTTGGAACAATAAGGTCTAGATAAGAGCGGTCATGACATTGGTTAGAAACAACATTATCATGACTGACAGCATAGCTGCAAAAAAATATGATGAGTACGTGGCTCATCCTCTGTGGAATGCCTCAACTCACTAGGTGATCAAGTTAATACCGGTAATTTGTTGGAAACACTGGTTTATAATACCCAGAGAAGCACGTCTAAAGTTCTGAGTACGACCACCAGTAAACAACTCCCGCAGCTGAGAGCGGGAAGCACCAGTTTGTTTTTCACCGCGCAGGTATTGAGCTCCCTCTTCGATTTCCACGGCTTCGCGAATGGCATGGTATGTCCGTTGAACGTCGGGATCGCTAAATGGCTTATCTTCCAGTGCAACAATGACAGCAGCGGCTTCGGCATTGCGTCCATGTTTCACCAGCCTTTGTACATTGGTTTAGTGCACCGCAAGGGATGAAAGGAAACCTCACCATCTTGGCGATTCTGGGAGCTGAACAATGGTTAGTTGACCGTGGTGCTCGTAAGAACTGGAGACATACAAAACCAATTCCGAAGATCATCATCAACGCTAAGATAATCTGGAGCGCAATAGGTACTCTCCACTGCGCAGAGGATCCAGATGCCCAGTACCTGGGGTCCATAAGCTATCCTGCTCTTCCCGGAGGTGAAATGGCACGTACAATGCGAAATCTATCCACTGCGTATACACATTATTTATATTCTTCGAACGGTGAAATAACGTTAAGAGCTCACATAACTAGGTCAAATGTGGTCAGTCGCGTTAAAACTGGTTAAGAACATGTACTCACGATATCATGATGCCGAATGTAATCAGACTGCCTTCGAGCATAATCAGGCTGCCTCTCTTGGCTGCAGGCGAACATTCAGCGTGGTAAGTTGGCACAGTAGAAGTCTATATGCGGTCAGCGAGTCTGCGTGTTGGCTTGAGAAGAGCTCACTGACGTTGAGTCCATTCCCAAGGCCAGTGATGATACGTGCGACAACGAGCTGAGCATAACTGTACGATGTAGTTTGTAGGATAGCGCCAACAATCATGATGCAACCTCCCACGACGATTGTCTTTCGGCGACCCAGGTAATCACCGAGCCATAAGTTGGACAAAGCGCCGATCAAACACCCAATTTCCTGAAGAGCGATGAGGCGGTGGTCCACAGTACATTGGGGGAACCTACATAGATTGCAACAACGAAGCTCTGAAGGGTCGCGTGATTTGGATGGCTCGAGTCTACGATCACCTGAGGGAAGGCCTTCTCAAACTACCTAGAATATAAGCAGGTAGACGAAAGAGAAAGTAAGTGTGTGACAAACCTGACCTGCCGTCAGCAGCGCTGACATGACCCCTTGGTCATATCTGAAGGTATTGTTAAACACAAGCAACAGGTTCATCTGAAGCAGGCATACCCGAAGAGCGTAAATCCGGTACCCGCGACAAACGCCAACGAGGCGGTTAGTGCCCTCCCCCGCAAGGACAATGCATGCTTCTGTACATCATCTTCTTGGAGATGCTCAGATTTTTTGTGTTCGATCTGAGCCTTCTCGTTTGCGACGGGATCAGTATCTAAAGCAGACATCGTCCGAGAAATATAGAGAGATGAAGAACGCAGTGAAGCTGCTTCACGGGCTTCCGCTCTTCGAGAACCCTAGTTATAGAGGAACAGATGGCCGGTAGAAGCCGTCCCTCGGGTTCAAGAACTCGCGACGGAACACTCGGTCACCTGATAAACATGGAAAGAAGTGGAGCGGCCAAGGAGCGGCTAGAACAATCCCGACCGAAACGATCCCTTCATCAGACTCATCTGCCGCGTAATGAGGCTTACCTGATGGGATACCGAGGGAAGCTCCACAGTACTCCATTATATAAGTTCCTATCGTCACGAAGTCTATTTGATGAAGAGGACAAGATTCAGACACCTACTCATGAACGCAAAGCTAGCGTACTACATGGGAACACGGAGTAAGGCAGTGTTTTGAGCTGTCGCCCTTGGGAGCTTGAGATGCCAAGTTTACGAAATCAAACCTTGTCACTCGCGGAAAGTGTCTAACCCGACGCTTGAGAGGACTGAAAAGGTTCGCCCCGAGTATGACGCCCACCACACCACATCATGATCTTACCAGACAACATTCAAAGTAAGATTTCTTTGAGCTAATGAGTCGTATAATGATCGCGGAGTTAGGTGTACCGTGGTAAACAAAGTCAAACAACACTCACAATAAGCAACGGCGTTACGATCTGTAGAATTTAAACTAACATGTCCTTTGCCGATCTAAAGTCCACCAGGCAGACCAAGACCTCGAAACCGTATGTGTCTGCGTTGAGTGATCCAGTCCCAACGCAGTCCCCGTCCCAAGCTTCAACGTCTGATCTTCGCCCAAATGACGTAGTAGACACGGGGGACCTTTACAGACAACTCCCCAGTTCGCTTGAAATCAGGAAAACAGAGCACTCCGGGAGAAGCCTGTGGGCACGAAACCATGTTAAGCCTGGTAAGCCTATCTCCATACTCCTTCGGAGACAAGCTGATGATGCGCCTGAAGGGACTGTTATCGTCTCCGTCCAGCCCCATGTATTTGTCCTTTCTAACCAGTACCTCGATTCGCATTGCTCTTCGTGTGCGAATTCAGCCACCACTTCCGCTTTTATGAGATGCTCGGGTTGTGCTACGCTCAGATACTGTAACACCGTAAGCCCTCGTTCGCTGACACTAAAGCAGATTATTTATCACAGGACAGGGCTGTCAAACGGCAGGTTGGAGCGCTCACAAATATGAATGTAGTGCACTTCAGAAATGGGCCAATGCGGCTCCATCAGCAGCACACAGTATTCCAAATGACGCGGTTCGGTGTTTGGGTCGTATCCTCTGGCAGATGAAATCAAAGGGCATGAGTAGCGTTTGGGTTAGTTATTTCGCAATGTCCTTTTCTTTTCATTCGATGGCTTACAGATATCTTCAGGCAAGGGAGGTACTAGCGATGCAATCCCGTGCGTGCCTCTTGTTATCATCTGCATTTTTTACGGTCTTGACAGTGATCTGTGCCCAAGACAAGGTATCATTACAGCAGACTGCCTCCATAGAGGCTTATACACACCTGGCGCATTCTGTGGTTAGATACCTTGGTCTGACAGGTTCTTCTGACCTCGAAGCATACGGGGTGATGTCCGCAGGCGACCTCGTCGGGATGATTTCAAGAGTAAGCTTCAGAGAGTCCGTGCGTTCCTCACTTGCTCACGTGATTGATCGTTAGTTCATCACGAACACGTTCGCGCTCACATCACCCTCGCTCACGCCAATTGGAGTCACAGTTTCTTCGCTTGTTGCATTGGCTAACCACTCGTGCCTTCCGAATGCAGTTGTTGTATTTCCTCGAGGTGGTAAAACAAATGTAAGAGAACCAGTCATGCAAATTATCTCCCTGAAAGATATTGCGCCTGGGGAAGAAGTACGTTTCACCTCAAGGCCCCCATCTCAAATCTGCACTCATTTTTGGTCCCGAGGTTTTAATATCCTATACAGATACAACACTTCCCAGGGCACAGAGAGAAAACACGCTCACCGAAACCTATAACTTTACCTGTCGGTGCGATTTATGCAAACAAGCATCTACCGTAGTCGACCAGCGCGAAGGTGTTTGGTGCCCGAAGTCGTGTGGAGGTACTTGCCGTCTACCAGATGATGGTACGTACACGATACCGACTATTACCCAAAGCTCTTTCCAAGCTGACCACAGACAACCAATTATCTCGATGCAACAACTGCCAAGCTGCTGTTACCAATCCCCAAGCGGTGATGGACGCAGCTCGCCTCGGACAAGAGGCACTCGAAAAGGCAACGCGACTCCAAACGAGTAGTATGGTCATCTTTCTCGATTTCATTTCGTTGTCACATTCATTGATGATATCGATTATTCCGTAGATTACGACAAAGCGAAACAGTTAACGACGAATATGATCCCAATACTCGGTGCGGCGGGTTTAACCCCATCTTGCCATCCCCTCTTGGCTTTATTGAAGCTCCATCAATCTTTATTGATGTCTTCTTTCTCGGACACAATTTCGCAAGACCTTCTGGACAACACTATACGTACTGCCGCAAAGTACTCAGGTGGTTTATCTGCTGTACTTGACGAAGGACACCCTGTCCGCGGTGTAGCGCTAGCTGAACTTGGAAAACTTCTCGCCGTTGATGAATCATCACCACCTTTGTCACCCCAAACGAACACTTTCCCTCCGACGGGTCCAGCAAGACTGAAGATGGCATATAAAACTCTTCTGAGAGCGAGGAATGAGCTAGTTGTTGGATTTGGACGAGAGAATGAGGGTGGTCAGGTGGGTCAAGAGGTTCGGAATGCTATTGTGTCGTTGGAAAAAGAGATTGGGGTGTGGACGACCGGCGTACAGAATGTGTTGGAAGACACGCCACGGGCTGGGAAGGCTGGCTGAATACTTTGGCGATGGCCGATGAGATGCTATATACGCTCGTCCGAGTGGTCTGATGGGCTTCAAGTAGCACAGTTGCCATACATCCACAGGTCTCTGGTAGTATATCGGATAGTACACCCGCCTGTCAAGCGTAAATGTGCTGGATCGCGGGAGAGCGGGGTTCGACTCCCCGCCAGAGAGTTTTTTGCTGGTGGAAGGTACAGTCGGCTTTCTGCCAAGTCTAGCCATGTTGATGGAATGGTCATGAGAGTCATGGGAACAGTCTCACATGATTCAAATATGGCTCGCTTGCCCGTTCATGGTACGGCAAGACAAGGGTCATGCGACCATCGCAAATTCCAGAAGTCCATTCCGTGCGAGAACTCCCTATGCTTTAACTAATGCCTTCTTATTTTGCTGCTTATCCTCCTTGCCCACCACCGTCGGCGTATTTCCAGCGAAACCCGTCCCGTGACTTGGTTCGAACTTGACTAGTCCTCATGTTGTTCTCATATTTTGCGCACCAGCGAGCTTGGTAAGGACTCAGGAACAAAGTCGTGAATAATTCGTTCAATCTCCCTCCTCACAGCTATGATAAGCAACGCGAGCGTGCTGAGAGAATTGCTGCACTCCCTGAGGTCTATCACCAACCATTGACCGCTCAGGACAAGGATATCCTCTCTCGCCCAATCTCGGCCATCGTTTCCGGAGTACAAACCGCGTCGCTGAGCCCCTCCGATGTCCTAACCGCCTATGCAAAGCGGGCACTTCAAGCCCATGCCCAAACGAACTGCCTTACTGAGATCATGATCGGACCAGCTGAACCATGGGCCAAGGGAGCGAACCGCTCTGGACCGCTCGCTGGTGTCCCTGTTTCGCTCAAGGATATGCTTGCAGTCAAGGGGTATGATTCATGTATGGGGTGGTCCGCTTTGACGGGTAAACCGTTGACGTATGATGGTGCCATCGTGCGGCTTCTACGCAATGCTGGCGCGATTCCGTATGTCAAGACGAATGTGCCCACCACCATGTTGTCTTTTGAAGCTACGAACGACGTCTTTGGCGTCACTGAGAACCCTCACAAGAAGGGGTTCAGTCCCGGTGGCTCCTCTGGAGGAGAAAGTGCTCTCATCGCTCTAGGAGGCTCGAGGATTGGCATTGGCACGGACGTCGCTGGAAGCGTTCGAGCGCCTTCGCATTATTCTGGAGTGTATGCGATCAAAGCGAGTATGCATCGCTTCATAAAGACTGGGAGCATGACGACTATACCTGGTCAAGAGGGTATACCCGCAACGCACAGCCCGATGGCGAAGACACTGGAGGATCTTGAGACGTTTTGGCGTGCTGTGTTCCAAATGAAGCCCTGGGAATACGACCATTCGGTGAGCAACGGTCGACTATGTAGTTTGACGTGAAACATGATCCCAGAGCCCCGCGTAGGTCCTCCATATCCCATGGCGAGAGGTGAAACTACCCGTCGACAGACCCATCAGGTGGGGTGTTCTATGGGACGATGGTATGTGGGTTTTATCTTCATTCCGGTATGGTAACTAAATGGCCTTCAGGCGTTGTCGCTCCTTCACCTGCATGCTTGAGAGCACTGAAGATGGTGATAGATGTTTTGAAAAAGGATGGACATGAAGTTGTTACACTGTAAGAGTTACCGTTCTCTGCAATCTCGTGCTCATGATATTCACACATTTTCTGCAGACACCCACCTAGCCCGTATGAAGGTCTTTTGATTGCGTCTCAACTTTTGCTCGCTGACGGTGCTAAAACCGCATCGAAACCGTTCCGTACATTCGAGACGAACGATGCGGGCATGATCCCGGCTTTCCGTGCCCTCAAGCTTCCGCGTTTCGTCATGAAGATCTACGCTTGGTATTTGAGGTACATTCGGCGGGACCCCATATACGCCGGTCTGGTAGACAAGTTCTACGAGAAGACTGTCCCAGAGTACTATGGACTCATAGCGCAACGAGAAGACTACCGCGCTCGGTGGTTCAAGGTCTGGCGTGGTACCGAGGTCGAAGGTTCACTTGGGGACCATGGTGTCGATTTCATCCTCACGGTGCCAAATGCTTTGCCAGCCGTGCCACACAAAGGAATGCGTCATGGATGGAAAGCGTGTGGTTACACCTTCCTGTTCAATTTGGTGGGCGAACTGTTCCAAGACTGTCTTCTCTGTTCCCTGACTGATGGATTTCTGTAGCTTGATTACAGTGCTGGAGTGATGCCAATTACGCATGTCAGGAACACCGATGTCGTTCCCCGCGAGTTCCGTGCGCGTAACGCGATAGAGAGGGAAAACTATCGGATGTACGATCCGGCCACTATGCAGGGTCTCCCTATCGGAGTCGAGGTTGTAGGAAGACGTCTGGATGAGGAGCGTGTCTTGGAGGGAATGAAACTCATTGAGAAGCTGATGAAAGCCGCTGGCTTGGCCTATACAGGGATTCCGTTGTAATTATATTTGCACTGTGAAACCTGATTGAGAAACCTGTCAATGTATGATATGTATATAATTGTTGGTGATGTAGGTCGGTTTCTTGTGCTGAATCTTCATGATGAAATGTGAGTCCTACAGAGTCTGCATTATCGTCGGTCTTCGGCACTCCACTACTGGTCCTCGGGCAACGTCATTGCTTGGTTCCCTCTGTAGGATCACTTCCGAGAATCAGCTCACTGAACATGCACTCGCTTCTTTGACTGCAGCCACTTACTAGGGAGCATGTATCCAGGTTGAAAGAAGAAGTGCATGAGTGAGAATCCTGGCAACATGACATAGCTGAACTACATGTCAAAAAACATCACCAGCACCACAAAAGTATACCCGATGGTGAGTCGTGCAAATAAGATGAAGTATCGAGGGGAAGAAAAAACGGAGCAGGCAGCGTGGATGTGGTTCTCATATAACACATTGTTGTCAAGCGGCCATGATGCATGATGGCGACGATACAGGTACGCATCACAATGTACATATGATGCAATGCCGCGGCACCGATATCCTCCAGTGGTTGGTATTCATTTTTCAGCGACTTCATCCCCGCCCTGTGTTACTTCATCCCCATCAAGCCCGGTAGCCTCGTCGGTGATATCGCTCTCACTTTCCGGTGGAATGGGCTCTGAAGGCGGTGGCTCATTTAACTCGAGCAGATGCTCGGTGTGAGTGGGTGGGTCAGATTCGACACGTGGCTCCACATCATCCGGGTCTTCGAAAGTGGAGGACAGGGTGGTCTTGCCCTCCTCTTCTGGAGAAGGCTCTTCAGCGACTTCTTCTGATTGAGGTAGGGCCGGTGCGGGGTCAGGCACGGTTTCAGCGACGGCGTTTCCTTCATCTGAAGCTACATCTGCCGTATCGGGGGTAGAAGGTTCCTCTATAGGTACGTGTTCCTCAGGTGTGTCCTCCGTCTCTCTAGGCTGTTCAGATGCTGGTTCGACAACTATGTCGTCGGAGAGTTCCGATTGTGGTGGCGGCGCTGGATCCAACATTGTGTCAGCGATAACCGCGCCATTCGGCGTGGCCGCAGTGGAAGTTTCCTCCAGCGGGATTAGGGGGAGTCCATCCACCGGTGGCGATAGTGGACCAGCTATGGTCAATTCTGAACGCGTATCACTATCATCTTCATCTTCATCTTCATCGTGCAACTCCTCCGTCCGCGCCTGGGGTTCAGGCCACGACTGTTCTGGCGCTAAGGGGTGAGGTTCGGCCAATGGAGAAGTGTCGAGTAGGCTACCACTGGGCTCGAACTTGGAAAGGTCCTCTGCCATACTGTAGGCTTCACTGAATACCATCGTGTCAGTCCGACTACGGCCGAGTCTCCGAGGGCTATCGGTTCCAACGTGGTTTGGGGAGTCAATTGGGCTTGGATGGCTATTACTGATATCTAGTGTAGGCGCCTGATCTGCCGTAAGTGTGGCGTTTTGAGGGGGATGAATTGCAGCCGAGGATAAACGAGGGGGCTCGACCTCTTCTTCGGGGCCCCTGCCGTCGTGATGAACCGCGCTTTCAGGAATAACCAAGAACTCTGCTGGCACCAAGTCAAATTGGCTAGTGAGTTTGAGGAAGCGGGCGTAAAGGGAAGATTCGGCTTCGGCTTGTTCAAATGCCTCCCTATGATGGAAGTAGGCATGTGCAAAGATCCGACCAAGACGTCGGGCGAGTGAAGCGAAGTGTCTATGGGAGGATTGTGGAATAGACAGTCTAGCCGGAGAGGTGAACAAATTGAGTTAATCAATACGGTGGAAGGGTGGAGAAGAAGCTGGTAAACATGTACCTGGAGGGGAAAGTCCTGGTGGAGTTCAGAAGAGCAGTTGCGCTATCAACTGTATGAAGGATGTAATCAATGGCACAACATTGCTGTACATCAGATTCATCAGAACACAATCGGAGAATGCAAAACGGGTAAGCGCAGACCTCCATAGCGCCGTCATTACCGTGAGCAACGCACAGATATAGCCATTCTCCCGCCTTCATTTGTGGACACGAGCTCCTCGTGCACTCTTGCTGAAGCATCGTGATCAGAGGATGAGACAGATCCTGCGCAAGACGGCTGTGGGGAATGATTAATCATGAACGTTGTCTCGGCTTCTAGCGTGGCCAACCCACCGCAGTTGCTCGTATATCCAACAGGCACGGTCGACCGAAATATCACTTTTGCGTTCCCCATCCTCTGGTTTCTTGGCGTCGTGCTCTGAAGGGTCTAGCGCCTTTTCTTCGAAATCCTTGGGGACAACTTTGCCAGGCAAGGAAACGATCGTGTCTACGTCGTGGACGTCGAGACGAATGAGGAGGGAGATGTATTCCTGGAGCTGGAATGCGCTGTCCAGAGATGAGAGTGGTGGAAGAGACTTTACGGGGTAGAAGGAAGACACGCGTGAGCCACGGTACGGACGTTGGAGAACAGCTGTCGCCATCGTCGTCGACGTTGAGCTCGATGTTGTGGTCGCTGTCGGACAAGCTGAGCGGAGTGTGAAAATGCACGTGAGGATGATCTGTTCACGTGATTATTACCAAAAGTATGAAATACGTCACTTGTCGAAGAGAGATTTACCCGAGCGGTCAACTTTTTTTTTTTTTTTCTTTTTAAATATTTTCTCCGGGATGATCACATTTGCTGGCTTATCTGGTATGTGCCTCTCTAACCAAGTCTTATATCAGCTGTCCGTTCCCTTCCCCTCCTTTGTCGTCCCTCCTTCACAATGTCCGACCACTTCCAAGACGAGAAAGTCGACGTAGAGAAGGACTCCGCGTCCACCGACTCTGGCGTATCCAGTGAACGGTTCGACTCTTTCCTCGGGAAATCGGCCCTTCTCCGCTGGGGTGTGGAAGCCCGGGGTTCGTTGCAGCCGTCTCTTCTCCCCTCCACCCATCTCACACCGCCTTCATAGGGACTGTCCCTGTACCATGTGAGGAACGCAATGACACTCAGTTCTATAAAATTTTCTTCGTCTGGTTCGCAATGAACTTCAACATCCTTTCGTTCGTATCCCGTCATACCCTTTTGCTCCTTATATCCATCATATAACCTTATTCCAAGGTTTTCGGCCGGAACACTTGGACCTGTCGCCTTTGGGCTCGGTCTTCGTACTTCTTGCCTCGTAATCTTATTCTTTAACCTGCTGGCTTGCGCCCTTCCTGCTTATCTGTGAGCTTCTCCCGTCTTTTACCCCATGCACATGTTAATCTTTTTAGAAATACCTGGGGCCCCCGAACTGGCATGCGGCAGATGATTGCCTCTCGCTATAGTTTTGGGTTCGTCCATATCTCAAGATCCTTGACTTCGATCTCATCCCACTAATTCCATCGCCCCAGGTACTACGGGGTTATCATTCCCACCATTCTCAACTTGATGGGTCTGTGCGGTTTCAACATTCTCAACTGTATTCTCGGAGGACAAACCCTTTCGGCTGTTACCGATAATAACATGTCCTGGACGTAAGTCGGTTTTCCATTAATCTTCGACCACACTAACCGTCACATGGTCGATCAAAGGGTTGGAATCGTCATTATTGCGGTTCTTTCCTTGGTTGTACGTACTCAATTCTGATCTTCCGTCGCTTATCACCTCACACGTATCAGATTTCATTCATGGGTTACAAAGTTCTCACTTGGTACGAGCGTCTCTCGTGGCCACCGGTCCTCCTCGCCTTCCTTGTCGCCCTCGGTGTCGGAGGAAAGAATCTGTTCGATGCCCCTCCCGCTGAGCCCGAAACCGTACAAGCGGTCCTCTCCTTCGCCGCAACCATTGCAGGTTTCGTGATCACCTTCTCCGCAATGGCATCCGACTTCACGATGTACTACGACCCGAATGTATCAGGGTAAGGTCCATTGATACACCATTCCTCCAGTGATTAAAACTATGCTAGTCACCGCATTTTCTGGTATTCGTATCTGGGGTACATTGTACCGATCGTGAGTACATCACCACTGCCCTCCGTATCGAACTAAGAGCTCACCTTCCCATCTCAGGTTCTCGTTGAGTGCATGGGCGCCGCAGCAGCTTTGGCTGCACCTAATGTTCCCAGTTGGAGCGCAGGTTACGGCGCTGAGGGCAACATCGGTGGCCTTCTCGAGGCCATGTTGAGCCCCGTTGGAAACTTTGGCAAATTTTTGACAGTGATGCTCAGCCTGAGCGTTACTGGCAACATTGCCTGCACTCTTTACTCTATCTGCTTCAACTTCCAGGTCGTCATACCTGCGCTTTCCAGAGTGCCCAGATATGTATTTTCGATCGTGGGTACAGCAATGTGCGTCCATCTTCCGTTCTCTCTGACCTTTCTGCTGATTTCTGTCCGAACTCTCGGTCTGTTCTCATTGACCTTATTTCCTCCGTAGCGCACTACCGCTGTCAATCGTCGGCGCTCATAGGTTCTATACCACCCTGACAAACTTCCTCAGTCTGATCGGTTACTGGGCGAGTGCCTACGGCGGTATCCTCCTTGTCGAGCACTTCTACTTCCGGAAGGGCGACTTTAGCACCTACAATCAAGCCGATTGGAATGTCGCTAAACGTCTTCCATGGGGAGTAGCAGCCATCGGATCGGCCGTCCTTTCCTTTGGCCTCGTCATTCCTTGCATGAACCAGCTCTGGTTCATCGGCCCCATCGGCATGGCATCAGGCGACATCGGTTTTGAAGTCGCCTTCCCCGTAGCCTCCTTACTGTACATCCCTCTCCGCAAACTGGAGCTCAAGTACCAGAAAATCGACTAGATACCCGTTGTCCTGGGGTGCGTTTGGGATTGTATATAGTATGACTGCTTGATTTGCTTTCAATTCCCTCTATCCATTCATCCGACGGTAGCAAATCCGAATCACAACCCCATGGACACCGTGTTGTCTGTACTTTTTTCTTTTTGGCGTCTTTCAGTTGTTTTCAGAAACCAGGCAGGATATCTTCTTTCCTTCCGAGTTTCCTGGAAGGCACTTGGTGTTGTTTTAAAATTCTGATGCGATATCCTTGACCCCGTACATCTTTTCCCCTCTTTTTGGCTGGTTCGGGAATTAGTTTCTCTTGACATAGAGTATACCTCACGCCAGTTGCTATACGTTGATACCTCATGTGATGCTAATTGTAACGATCTCATGTATGGTCATTGTTCGGTCTTTGGTTGCTAATACTCAGCAGCGAGAAAAAATTTGAGTGGATCACATGGCTCTTCGGCACTGGTACCCACGGAGTCACGGACTGAGTTCGATCGGTGATGAGCCCGAGCATGGTTCCAACGTTCACACGCGAGGCTTTATACATACAACCAAATGATTGAAGGCACCCCGCGCCCATTCAAAGGACAGTTGAAATATGTCCCGTTAAATAATCCGAAAAAACTTACACTCGCGGATTGTGTGAAAATCGAAGCTGATCTACGTATTGAATGTTCCGCCAAAGACCTTCTTGAGTTCTATAGCTCCCGGATCAGTCCATCCATCGATCGACAGACAGCCAGTTCCAACTTGCCGGCCGTGCGCGTGAGGAATCAGAAAATTAGGAAAGAAATCAAACGGCTTTCCTTTGTGCCCTGACAACTTGAAGAAACGTGGTGATTTTGTTGACAGGTCTGAGGCTCTGAGCCCTTGTAACTCCATCGAGTTGTGGGTACAATGTATCACCTTCGTTAGTCTCGGTACCTGCCGTTGTGGTGACAAGCTGACAGCTGAGTTTATGTCTTGGATCAGGCTTACTATGTAGTAGTGGGATCAAAAGTTTGCAGCGTTGGCATGAGTATCCCGTTTGACGTGGGGCTATTTTGTCCATACGAAGGGCTGGGACTCAACTGAGACTACATAGCACGGTACTGATAGTCCAGTATGCTGAAGTATGCATGCTGATCGTTGTCTCCTTATCGTCCGGCCTGTCCGTCGTCGGTGGCGTACTTCAAGGGCCCGGGGCGTTGGGTTTCGCTATCTAAGCGCCAACTAACTGAGGTCCACAAATAGACGAAACACAAATACTTCCGTGACCTTTAAATTCCCATTGGAATCGACGAACGATAGCATTGGCTATACTGATCGCAATGAGGACAGGTGGTGGATGGAGGGGAATGGAGATACGTATGGACCAAGTGGTTTCTATGACAGTCGGGCCATGAGCTTGAATACGGGTTGGAGAGATCAGAATCATGAATGATCCGCAAACTCGAAACACGGGCGCCGCGTTGAATTATATACATATGCAGGAATTCAGGAAGGCCGCTCGTTTACCTTCGACAGATGAGTTCGCCCCGGTCCTCCCGATGGTCTGGTGTACGTAGGGTATCCGCGTTCACTTGCCGCGAGGAAACCCATTAAGAACTGAAGAAAGCGGTTTCAGAATCATGGAATTTGTCTCCACTTGGGAAGCATCTCAAAGAAGAGAGCCTAGTATGAATTCGCTTTAGGGGAACCGTTGTGAGCAAACGTGAACCCGATAGTCGTGCAATCGGTATGTCTCCTTCCTTTGGTGCATCGTATGGAAGAAACCGGAAACGTCAAAGCACCAAGTATAATCCGAAGCAAGACCAACAACCCACACGGACCCGAGTGATAACCGCGACTGCCACAACTTCTCAACACCCACGAGGCACTGCCTCGCACTAACGCCGAGATTTGGGAAAGTCACATCGGCAAACTGACAACTTTGCAATCTTCAGAAACGTCCAGATCCAGGTCTGCCAAACATTGGGCTCATTAAACCAGGAACACGGCCGGCTTTACAACGCCTGACTCAGGACGATATGTCAAGGGTCCGTAATGCGTCATCTATGCGGTCGAGCCCAACCTGGAGCGACGATATGGCCATCAAAGGTCGTTCTGCGCACACACGAACCATTTTGGCAACGTCACGGATCAATGGATGTGTGGGGCGCACCTTCATGAGCGATATGTTCATCCAGGAACCTTCTCAATGGTCGAAGAAAGGTACCCTGGACGCTCGTGACGTTACTTTTAGACCTCGCTCCCGTCTTTGGGAGTATGGTAAGATGAACAGGCACGACATGCGTACGTTGAACACGTACCTTGTTCTCGTGATCTCTTTGCAGGAGAACGTAGTAAAACGAGAGACAATCCGCGATGCGCAACAGTTCCAGTGACCGTCCCAACTCTTCTCTGGTTCTTATTTCCGTGAAGAATTCGGGAGGATTTGGTTTGAACAATACCCGACCAAAAACGCGTAGTAACTCTTCGGAAGCGAACGGATTCGAGGACACGTTGTCAGAAAGCGCGAGAGCTTCCAAGACAGCTTCCTTGAGCAGTCCCACAGCGGGGCCCCGTATTTGAGGAAAGTTCTCGTCGGTAGTCAGACTCAAGAGTATCTCGCACCTGGGAGAGGGCGGAAGCTTCGCGAGTGTCCAGGACAGAAGTCGGAGTGTCAACTGTCTGATAAATGGATCGAGGTTCGTGCTCGCCAACGCGGGGAATACTGTGCAGAGCGAAATGACCACCTCGGGTAAAACTTGGATGTTCTCTTGAGTGAGTATTCTGAAGAGCAGAAATAGTGACTCGTCAACCATTACGTTCATGTGCAACGAGTGGACCAATAGACGATGCAGATCTGTCAGCGTTGAGGGGGACAGGACTTCGGGAAGTGAGGAGTGTGCTAGATACATCAAGTCGATGAGGGTGCTGATTTGGGGACTCTTCGCAAATGACTCCCCAATACTTCGACGTGCAATCTAACGGAACAGCATGAGGCATCAATACACTCGGAATCACCAATACTTACCTGAACCTCTGACATGGCCTTCTCCCCTTCTTGCCATCCTTCGGCCACGAAAGACTTCACTGCGAACCTGGGGAAACGGCTGTCGACCGCTCTAACAGCTAGACATGCTTGGATCGAGGATGCACACGCGATGACAGTCGCGTCTAACAGTTCACGAAGAAGGTCCTGATATGCATTAGTCGTGATTCTGTGGACAGCGGTAGAAGTACCTTGATCTGCGCAGCCTCGCTTGCGTTAGCATCGGCAGATGCCCATTCTCCCAGACTCTTGACTAGGCGAGCCACTTCAATGACAAGCAAGCGACCTTCCGCTCTGGTCGCAAATGGTGATACAGCAGAGATCACCGAGGTCATGCTCTCCAAGACGGGAGAACATGTCTCGAGAGCAGATTGCTTTCCAAGTCTCGAGCGAGAGATAGCTATTGAAGACGATCAGCCAATTCTGAGCCTCGTTCGTGGATATGAGGTGACGCTACCTGACGAACAAAGCGTGGTTATACCGATGGTCGTTTGCACGAAGTTAGACACACTTTCGTCAGCCCCATCTTCTTCATCCAACGAAACTTTCAATTGCATGATCGCTGCTTGAATCACTATCATCAATTCTTTTGGACTGTGGGTCAGCCCACAAAGGCGGATAAGATCCAAAGCTCCATCGTGACGACAGGGAAACAATTTCGAAAGGACGTCCAGCGGCTCCTGGAAAAAACATCAAATCTAATCGTGTTGAAAGGAAGCGACAAACTTACTAAATACTCTGCGCAACCGTACTGAACGACAGCCTCGTGGATTTCTTTTAGGGACGTTGTAGGACATTGTTCTCCAACTGCCTGGGTAATGAGGTTGGTGATCGAAGACGTGCATTCCTGTGGCGGGGAGGAGTGTGATAAATGATACGCTAGTGTGAGTAACTGTTACCTCGTCCCCGAGATCTGGTGACAGTTGCAGAGCTTGTAAAAACAATGTCTTCTCTGGATGCATGACCGTAAGTATGTCTCTAGTGTAATTCAATCTCCGAGAAGCACTCAAGTGAAGCGCGTGAGTCTTGCAGTGGTTTGAGAAATCCGAATTATCGTTGCTAGCATTACAGTCGTGGCAGGTACTTTCATCATTATGATACAATCATATCATTTCTCACAGGATGCCCCATCAACATCTTTCAAACACCCGATAAAGATCCGGCAGGTTAGCCATCTGTACGACATCGTTCTCCAACAATGACTTTGGCCCGATGAAGAACTTGCGCAATGCCTGGAACAAAACGTGCTCAGTCTGCCATGTCGCCGCCTTTGATTGACCAGTCTCAGGGGCGGAGGACATGAAATGGGATGGTGATGGCGAGTAAAAGTAGGCGAGCTCGCGCATGAGGGTGTGGAAACACTCCTTCTCTGTTTTCCATTCCACCTGGCAAAGACAGCCATTCAGCTCTCAAGACCACTCCAGAATGGAGATCACCTCACCTGCGGACCAAGCCGCATAAGGAAAACGGGTAGCTTGTTGAGGTCGGGAGTGTATTCCTTGAGGAGATGAGGCAGACTCTCGATCTCCCCATCTTCAGTGATGTTTATCTTAAAGTATTCGGCCAGCATGTTACGGTTGGAAAGCAGTGTTTTGGAGATACGCTGCAGCGGACAATCAGAGGTAGGTTTGTCAGGATACCCAAGGATGCTCACATCTACGATTTCATTTTTACTCAATCCACTTTTCTCTGTACCCGGTTCAGCATCCACAGCGAGCTTCAGAAGCGTACGAATTGGCGGAGGAGGGTCTAACTTTAGTCGTCGATAACTGCCGAACTGCACGAGAGCTAGTTGGTAGAACATCTCCTCGCTACAGGCACGCGTGTTAGTTTCGCCAACTCGACATACAAGTAAAAACAACATACGCCAAAGCTGCATGGTTGACAAGGTATAATTTGGTGGTATGTTGAATCAGGGACAAACATCGATAGGAATCCACAATCCCGACGAATGTGTGTTTCTTGATAATTTCTGTTAGGTCTGTCAAGTGGAATAAGCGGTGGTGGGCGCAAAGGACGGCATAATCGACGGACCATGATGCACACTTTTCTGAACCAACTCCCGAAGCTCCAAGATCGAATTCAAGTGGCAACTCGACTCGGCTATGTCGCGAAGGCCAATCGCTGTCTTGGAAGCTTCACCTCCGTCAGAACGCGACGGATTCAACACAGGAATCATTGATTCCAACGTTCGGTCATTGAGGGAAGTGCGGACTTTATGGTGTGAATAAATCTTGTTGACTGCGCGAAACTGAGTCGCGTCGAGGAGCACATAATTGATCAACATACCATTGGATGTGGTACCTGGACGTTCTTCCCCTTCCACCGCCACCACCTCTTCTTCCTCTTCTCTGGGCCTCTTACGGCTTTGACTCTTATTCAACTCGCCTGAGGCTCCAGGAAGCAATGTCTAGAGACTATGGTCACAAAAGGGTGGCTCCAACATTACCGCATGCGTACCTGGTATTCAAAGGTCCGAGAATGACTCTCACCGACAACCTTCTGTTGAATAACATCCGATATGCGTTCGGTGATGGCTTCCTCGTTTAAAAATATAACCTCTCGTTTCGTCGGATGTACATTCACATCCACAGCACGGGGATCTATCTCAAGACTGAACCGAGTTCAACTGAGACCCTCGACATCGAGAATCTGCCCGTACCTGAGATACACAAACGGGGATGCACCCTTTGGTAGTACTCCACTGTACACGCCTTCGATCGCCCGTTTGATACTCGTGGATTCCACGAGACGATCTGAACTGCTAAGGCATTCAGCATTCCGATTACGCGAAACTTGACTCACGGTTGATGAAGAGTAGGAAGACTGTCTTCTTTCCCTGATAATTTGGACTCGTGCAGTAGGCCTCTGCGGACCATTTTTCAGGGTTGTCGGGTTCAGATCCAGTTTGACGGGAACCGGCCGTGGATGAAGAAATCTCGACATGCAAGAGTTCTTTCCCGACAGGATTACCATACAAAACGCGGATTGCCTGGTCGGTGGACGTTGGCGAGGTAGAGAGCTCTGGAGATGCAGAGCCCGCCTGCTCAATATGATCAACAACGTAGTGAAGGCGCCTTTGCATGAACGCACCTTTTTGCACAAAAATGCTACCTTTGGGTTGTGGACGGCGTATTTGGTCACGACGTCGAGGATTCTTGCATACTCCTCAGACGAACTTCGCAAGGCAGATAAGCGAGTAGGAGTGTTGTAAAACATGTCCTCGATCTGAATCCGTGAGGGTGAACGGGCAAGAAATAGATCGAAGAGATAATGCATACCACGATAGTGGTACCATCATTGCCAGCACAAGGCTTTGGGTCTGGAGTTTGACCAGCTTTAGGGGGAACCATCGAACCTTCGGAATAGCATGCTCTACATAAGAATGTAGACAGGATACTTCACCTCGGCGTTCAGGGACTTACTTCCAAGCACATGAGTCCGACTTGGTTTTGCTCACGACGGACATGCGAGCGACGTGTGATATCGAGGCAAGCGCTTCACCGCGAAAACCATAGGTCGTGAGACGAGACAAGTCCGAGAACGTCTTCAATTTTGACGTAGTGAATCGCTCGGCCAGGATTGGTAGGTCTGCTTTCTGTCGAAAGAGAGAATCGTTTGGCACAAGTCGGAATGAGCAGTGAATAGTGCACGTACTCGGATACCACAGCCATTGTCTTGAATCTGGAGCAATTTCATCCCACCATCCTTGACAGTGATACGTATTGAGGTGGTTCCAGCGTCTAGACTGTTTTCCAGTAACTCCTTTAATGCGGAAGCTGGTCTATGTATGATCTTTCAAGCTGATCAGCCGAGTGTCAATGGAATGCAAGAAATGAATGCACCTCTCCTGCAGCTATTCGATTTATGAGAGAATCATGAAGCCTCTGGATGGGCAAGGGACCGGCTGGTGCAGATTCATACTGGGCTTGTTCGCCCATGCTGCCTTGATGCTGCTAAGTATGTTTCTCGCCAAGTGTACCGTGCTATGGTATCAACTTTTTGTATCAAGGCCGACTTTGGTTGGTGTGGGATAGGATCAAACACTCTCATAATACGAACTCGTACTTGACTGCATAGGACGCGACAATGACACATTGTACTACGTGACGGTCACGTGTAGTAATAGACGGCAATTGGTTTCTCTGAGTCTAGATCTGTCTCATAAATACGAGTCGGAGTCATACAGTATTCACTGCATTTTCCTCCTGTGAACTCAACATGACCGAGTCGTCGATCGAGATACTAATAGTTTGGAAGAAGAGCTAAACCCAAGGACCTATGAGTTTTGATCACGTGACCTAATACAGTACAAGGAGACCACCAGGAGCCTCGTTAACCTGTTTTAGTTCTTTCCCCCATCAACCCATAACAGAGTATGTCGCAAGGAGACAAGTACCGTGGAGCCGTCGTAGAGGTGCGATCTGCCGCTGTGACATCAATTCTTGGATTAGCTCAACTGAGGGCATGAAGGATCTCCAACTTCCCCCAGCGTTCGCACTTCCGGCTGATGAATCCATTTCACGCGCAGTCGAACTTGCGTACGAGCGCGACTTCACCCATATACCGTGATTATCTTTCACTGTGTGTTCGCCGATCTGGCTATAACCCTACCCCCCACCCTGGACCAGGGTGTTAGATAAGAATAGACGGCCTCTGGGCTACATCGACGCCGCTGTGCTTAAAGCGAAATGGCAGGCAGGAGATGCAAATCCAGTACGCCACACTTTGCTGGGTTCCGCTCACGTCGTGGAATCTGATCTCCTGGTCTCGATTATCTCGTCGATTAGAACGATTCAGTGAGACAGTTTATGACAAAATTCAAACGCAACGAATCAAATCCCTATACTACCATCACTCCTGCCACCCCCCTCGCCGAGTTGGGTGAATTCCTACGTAATAACATCTTCGCAATAGGTGAGCTGCCACATGGACCTCTAACCTGCCATTCACTTACAGTGATGAAGTCACCGATGCAAACAGAAAGTTCGTGCTTGCTGTTGTGACATCCCAGGACTTGGAGGTAAGCTCGATATCCAACTTGATCAGGAAATCAGCCAATGTTTTCCCACCAGAATTTCGTTTCCCGTCGAGGTACTTAGGATTCGCATCTCCACCTCTCCACCCTAGCATAATATCTTGTATTTCATCCCGGATATCGCTCCAGATGTACATATTTCCCTATCACATGGTCATCCAACATCCTAGTAAGCATCGTACCACGCGATGTTCGTACTTTCACGTATATCGATGGTGCCGCACTTATATGCAAAAACAAGTCGGACTTTTTTAGTTGTGCATCCAGCTGTCGCTCGGCGGAGGATCCCGGTTGACTCTCGTGTTCTCCCAAGCTACTAACATCAGGCGCCCGCGGCGCTGAAAAGTCCTCAGTCGGTTTTTAGGAATTGGGCCTTGGTCTACCGGGCAGTAAAATACGTATCGGTCACGAATTTGAGTTTCTCGCCGAGGGGACCACTATCACAAAAGGACACAACTCACGCAGCGAGTTGGCGTAAAAGGTTGCTCTTACAAAGATGAAAAGGCATCTTGCAGGGCGTTTAACCATCCCCTCCCCATCGTTGACGTGGACCACTGCGAAACTCACCAGCACATATTGACAGGTGAGCTCACAAATGATACAAGCGTACCAAGCTGGAGGACCGTGACCAATATGCAACGGTTCAACGTGAAGAAAAACAGTCGAATGAATCCCACGGGAAATGACAATCGGACCAACCTACGGAGGTCTTCGCAGGCAGACGCGAGGATGTAGCTCAGTGTACATTGTCCTGAAAAGGTCTGCCACGAATGCAAAACCTTCCTCTAGGGATGTGGCAATCTGCAACGATTAAGATACTCCATTCTTCCCATCGGCTTGCTCTCCAGTGGCAGTCTGCGAGAGTGGAAACGAAATCGACATGCGATCGTCTGGTCTCCACCAAGCTTCACTGGAAGGAGTGTCCCCATCACGACAGTTTTACCTGCATCGAATTATGAGCAGAAAAAAAATCCAAATCTACAGACAAACACTTGCCAATACCAGCACCAGCTAGAAACAGAAGACAGACATACGCGCAACGCATGTTTCCAACAAGGGTCTGTGGTTACCTAGCGAAAGAATCGCTGTACCGATACCTAACAATACGCGAGTCAGCATACTTTTACCCTGGGATCACTCGCTCCCATCGTCCAAACACCGCAAACTCCTGAATGATTCCCAACAACCAGTGTCAGTTTCTAGGGCAATACCATACACAAACCTGGCACGGAGACATACTCATCTGGATGCGAGTCGCCAAAGAAGAGCTGGACACTGCAACCCCATCCACGTTTGAACTGGAACAGAAGAGAAGCATCCTCATATTACGCACATGCATGTGACCATCGCAGTCAACGTCGTCTCAAGGACCCATTCTCTGTATTGGATTTGTGTTAACGTCGACCGGGGATATCTTTCTCCGTAAGTAACCCACGGTGGAATAGTATAAAAGGTGTCAGGGTTGCCGAAATTGATGACCTGCGAGCTTGCAGATATCGAGGACCAGAAAATCAAAAATGAGTCACAAAGTAATGGTCCATGATGATCGCCGTCGATGCCTAGTCGAGCAATCTGTCGACGATGTTCCCTTTCAGCTCCAGTCAAGTCTCTAATCCTGCTGAGCTGAAGTACTCACAGCATAGACGTTATATGCAAACACGAGCAACAGCTCAACCACACGATCATCGGAAAAGAAGCTTCGTAGTACTCACTGCGCCTTGGATAGCCATCGGGTCACGATGTGTACCCTTGAATCAATGTCGGTCTGTCCAGATCAACGCGTGTGACCGACATATATTCATGGTAGTTGCATCGACCAAAACCTACATCGTAGAGCCCACGAAACCGGCGACCGGGGTAAGCAAGTTACTCGACGGAGGATCCCGATGAACGGACAACTCTGAAAACTCACCCCAGAACGTCGGGCCAAAGAATTCGCCAACGAACGACATGACATGGTGGTGGATCACGGAAGACCTTTGAAAATGTTCGGAACGTGCGTGATTTACAAACCCAACGACTTTTGTGAGCACAAAATTCGATTAACCAAGTCTCGCTGGTCCCCTGGTGGAGGTTCAAAGTCCCGCTGGGAAAGGTGCGTGAGGACAAGGGGGCTTATTCTGGCATCATGTCAAATCCCCTCGGGATAAATGGGGAATCGAAGCACCCGGAGCATCATGTGTCAAGCATCCGCAGATTGGAAGCTCAGACAATCGGTGGCCATTGCATCCAACGCCGCCGAGCTATTGAGAATTAGAAATCGGGGGGTAAGAAAAAGAGGACACAAGCCTTTCGATCTGATTCCTGTCCAATTTCGAAGCACCCTGAGACCAACCTGGAGAACAAATCAAAGCAGAGCGAACACGAGAGCGAACAAGCACATGCATCAATACATGGAGATCATGAATAACGTCGTATACAAAGCCATTCGTTCGTACGAAAACATGTCATATCACGACTTTCTCGGTCGTGCCGTACTCTTCTTCATTTGTTTGCTTATTCTTTCCTGTATTCGTCTTCGATCAACGACATGGTATACGATGTCGCAGGATGGGAACTCACCTGAGCCTTCGCTCTTGCCTTTCTCCCGAGTTTCTTCTCTCGCTCTGACGGTTCGCCACCACCACCTTCTTCTTTGTCACTATTGTGACCAGCGTCACTAGGCACAGAACTCGAACGCTTGGGAGACGCCGCCCTCTCAGACGGCTCGTTCTCCGATTCTTCATCCGATGGCTCTTCTTCTTCTGACTCGGACTGATCACTATTCCACCGCGCCGACTTTTGCGTCTTGGCCCGTCTGTTCAAAAAGAAATCAATTTTTAGCAAAAAGCAAGCTTCTCCTCCCTTCGTCATCTCGTAGGGGAACAAACCTACTTTGGAGCACCGTTTGCTCGAGCACGGGAAGCTTTACGCTTGGCGGGCGGTGACTTGCCGTCCTTGGTCTCCTTGGGTTCCCGTTTCTTCTCCTATGAAAGAAGTCGTTTTAATCATCAGCGGACGAACGGAAGGAGGTAGGACTTGGATCTCACTCACCTTCGCGGGCGCTGCTTGCCTATGTCTCTTCATTTCCGTCAACCAAACCAGAGTTTCCTCGGATAGATACTGCGTTTTCAATATCTGGTCCAACTTCTCAGTACAGGTATTCCACGGAATTCAGGAGAGGGGGTGGCCCTCGCTCACCTTGGTTGCGGACTCCGGATTAGGAAGCGAACGCAGGATGTCGGAAGGTAGCTTGACTTTGCCGGGATAGCTTTGGAGGGTCCATGAACGAGCGTGCGCACGAGTCTTGATCAGCTCCTGGGCGAGTTCCGCCATCGTGTACAGGTTCTGGTGACGAGGGGAGGGTTGCAGGAAATCAACATAAATGTACACCAAGGTAGCAGGACACTTCTCACCTCACTGTGTGTATGCGACTCTGCGTCACGCACAGTCTTGGCCTTCATCGCAAGATGATACAGGAGCGCGATGTTATCCGCAGACGCAATCAAATCTAGGTAGAACTCGATGTACCTAAATGACACTATAGGCGTTTGGTCGGAAGAGGGAAGGAACCATGAACCTACTTGGCAGTCTCTTGCATATTTTCGTGGGCAGTAGCAAAATCGGGATGGTGGGCAAGGAGATGAAGAAGACGAATGAATACAATTTCTAGTTGATCGACTCGCGCGGCAGGTGGAAGCGATTTCGAGATAAACAATATATAAGCCGTGGCCTAGTCGTTTCTTAACATCTTCGACGCCAAACCATACAAAACTTTGGCTCACCCTGTTCCGAATATCGGCCTCGGGATCGTGGATCGTTAGGAAGGGTATCGTGTTAAACCGTGGTTGGAGTTTACGCGCAGTCAATAGAGAGACTAGTTTTGTTAAAAAGATCATTCGAACATGATAGCAGGGGTCCTTGAATACGACACACCGTCAGCAACCCGATTGGAGGGAAAAACCTTACTTACCTGGACAGTGACCGCTAGCCAAATAAAGTTGTTACTTGTCACATTCGCAAACGCCTTGACACTAGAAAGGTGTAATAGTGATATGGCTGCTTGCAGTCGCATGCGCGCCTTCACTTGCGGACTGGATGAAACATATTAGGATACCGACGACATGCCTCTTCCAAACACCCTACCTGTCTGGTGAATCTTTGGAGAACGACCCAGAGTGCTCGAGCAACGTCGAAAACATCTTGAGAGCCGGGGTAGCAAGCTCCACTGCCGTTTCCGAAGATGCATGCGCTAGACACCGATTCCGACAGACTTTCAATGCGAGAACCCGAGCCTTTTGTATCGGTGCGATGTCGACATCCTCCACCCAGTCGTCATTAACATCCATTTCCTCCTTGAAATCGAGGGATCCAGATCAGCTTGAAATTTCGATAGGCGGAAAGCAGTGTACTTACTGGATCTTTTGGATGTCGACCCATGAGCAGTTTCTTGATCAAAAAGGACATGATGGTGTCACTGCTCTGTTCGAACGCATCGGGCTGGAAGCGTGCGATCTGGGCAAGTACAGTTGTATGGGCAACAAGCTCCTCTGGGGATGCCTCCGAGAGTTTGTCCGATATCGACTAAACAGCGATACATCAACCAGAGCGCGAGATAGAGAATCAACGAGGAGGCGTACTTCAATGATTTCCGCACAAGTATCTTCGTTGTCTTTCAAGAAGGCTAATAAACGGGCTGCAAACTTGGCGATTTTCGGATTTTCTCCAACCGCGAATCGTGTTACACGGTTCAGCGTTCTTCTGGAATGTCTCGGTCAACAAAAGTAGTTCAACGTGGAGTAAACAACTCACTTATCGAGCGCCACATGGGATTCATCAGCTTTGGCCACAGCGGCGAGTGCTTGCATGCCGACCTCCACCAAGATAACGTTCGACTCGTCGGCAATCGCTTTAGTGAGCTCGCTCATGTGGGGTTTGTACAGAATAGGGCAATGTTTAGATATAAAAGTTAAAAGTTGTTGTGCATGCTTCGATGCTTGGGATGGTCTTTGCACTCGCTTGAGTAACGTCGAGATAGAGGATTGGTTTACGGTGCGGAGGGTTGCGCGACGGAGGAAGATAGTCATGGTTGGAACGGCGGATTCGAGAGATTGTTCTACTCGTCGTAGAAACTCGGTTGAAGTTTTCACGATGCTCTTGAGGTCAGACTGGGGGTCCATACACGTCTTGAGTAACTTGTAGAGTCGATTCTCGTTAGCTTTGGCAAAGGCATGGAGGTCCTCGGCCGCTTTCTGAGGGTCGGGGAATTGACCTGACGGAGAGATGAGTGCTTCCACACGACGATCCCGATACAACGTACGCGACAAATGCTTGACCGTGATATTGAGACGTTGTTTGACCGCATCTTCGTTTTCATCGATCACGCCTCCCTACGGAGTCCGGTAAGGAAGGGTTCGGTGAAGGGCTACCGACGACTTACATTGTTCTGTATGCACGCTTGCAAGTAATGGTCATACATGGTTGGGCGACTATAAGTATGTCAGTCTTCTCCTCAGCGGATATGATAAACCAACAACACTCACCTAGCCTTCAGCCCGCTCATGCTCAGAATCGTATTGACACCCCGGTCATCAAGGTACTGCATCGTGCGAAGTAAGCGATCAGTCCACGCCGCCTCGTCCACCTCGACGCTCTTCGATGTGGATGCGGAAGATGTAGAAAGCGAAGGCAATGGGAGAACGTATTCGGCGATGACTTGTTCGGCAGCAGCTTTGGCTTCAGTAGTCATATTAGAGATGTGGAAGATCTCATTTGGTATCCACGAGAAATGCTGGACCGCGGAAGAGCCGCCGTTCTCGCTGATAGGTGCAACATGGTGAGGTAGTTCCACTAATTGAGACAAAGCACGTACATCTCTGGATAGGCCAGGCTGTAAAGTTTGCCAAGTGCGTTCATGGCTTCAACACGGACGACATGCTTCTTGTCCATTCCGCGCCCAGCAACTGCCCGAAGCTGTGCTTCTGAGACGTAGTGAAGCGCAGTTTCGTAATCGAGTTGAGAATATACTTGACACACCGCGGCACGGACTTTGTCGTCGGGGTCGAGAAGCTTGAGTTGAAGCATCTCTACTCGGACGCACGGGTTAAAGCGTGACACACGGAACGCGGGACAGGAGCTTGCCTTCGACCGTCTCTCGGTGTTCAGGCAGGTTCAAGATCAAGCCCTTGGCACTCTCGACGAGTTTCAGACGCACGGCGGCCGCCTTGTCATTCTTGCGCATCAGCCACACATTCCATGTCGTTGGATACTTTCTGACAAGGTCCATCCCACCCTTGTCCGCAAACATCTCTCCCAGTGCTTGTGTTGCGATCAGCCTGACTTGGATTTGGTCTACCCGGAGTTCTTCCTCCAGTTGTGGTATTACGCTGTGAAGGAGGGAGGGACACGCTTTGCTCAACTGCTTGACGAGGTCGTGTGCGGTGCGAATCTCATCAAAGTCACTATCTGAGTCGAGGTCGCGTGAATTAGTGACGATAATGTCGGTAAAGTATTGGCAGACGTGACGCTGCAGTTTGTCCGAAGTGGCATTGCAGATCTGCACGGCTAATCTGTACGCGGGTTGGTCCATACGCTAGAAGTATGTGAGGAATGAGAGAGTGCTGTCCGCGTTAGGTGCGCACCGCATTTTTGTCCAAGAACTGCGCCATGATGGTCTCCAAGACGTTACTGGGGAGGGACTGGCACTCGTCAATAAGCGCGACGAGGATGTCGGCAATAAAGAGCTCTATCTTTTTGGCGAGGTCGCGTCGTACGAGCTGGAAGAAGTTTGGGAATATTTCCGACATGAGTTCGTCGGCGTGTGGGAGATCGCACACGAGCACGACACTCTTGACGGTTGAAAGGGATTCGAGGAGGTGGAAGTACTCGTTGTAATAGGGAGAGTCGGCGCCCTTGAGCCCAGCGGAGAGTTGTCGGAAGAAGAACTGGAAGATGTCCTTGAGCTCAGTGTGGGTATAAGGGGCATCGGGAGCGTATAGTCTGAGTATGTCTGCGAGACAGCAAGCGGTGTAGGCCTTGACTCCTCTGTCCTTGTGGAGAAGTAGGGAGGTGTTGATGAGCTGTGAGCGGACGGAAGAGAGGGAATTGACGTCGACGAGTTCCTGGTCGAGTTCGGCGAGTTCGGTATGAAGAGACTTTAGTTTCTTGAGGAGAGTGTCGGTGGAGAGAGACTTTCCGACGATCTTGTCGGTGAAGGTCAGCTTCTTTGATGGCGTAGTGGCCGTTCGAGTCTGAGCGACCATCGCAGCGGGCAGACTCTAGAGTTGGGTGATTGGGATTGGGTCTCCTCTTTGTTGTTATAGCGCTTCCCTGTGCTCAGTCCTCGCTTGTGCCAGTGGTCAACGCGTCTCAGCGCGTCCGTCGGAGATCCAACTTGGCAAGGAACCATTCAGAGTCCGATCCACATCAAGCGATCGTATACGGGTACGATATCATTAACGCGTCATACGTGTGTTCATCGGGCCCTGCCTCACTCTTCGTGCGGTCACTGCTATGAGCGCAACCGTCATCAGACAGGGCTCCCCAGATACGTACATTGAAAGATCATGCATAAATTAGTCAGGACTACAGAACATTCGAATAGTACACGGGAGTATGAAACATTGAAGAAGCAACAAGCCCAAGTCATGAAACCATTCAAGCGAGCTGAGCGAAGCCAACTTGTGCGTTACCAAGGTCGAAGGTGGTGTAGACATTTTTCAGGAAAACATCCCCAATGATCCAGAACGCTGTTTCCAGACTAGGCAATGAGCCGTCGTCTCGTGAAAAATGAACACAGAACCAGAATACTCACAGGCAGCAGTGTCTTGCCCAACGATTCCGCTCAGACAGTCAGACGACCCCGGGGTGACGGGTCCAAGGTTGAGGGAATCAACGGAGATAGGGAACGGTGTGCCGCCAAAGTTAAAGCTGATGCTGGGGAACGAATCACACGGGACTGCGGAGCGTTAATAAAGAAATGGACAGTAACTGTCTGCGAACATACAGGTATAGTAGCCTTGGCCTGCCGTGCTTGATGCATCGGTGCCACCAAGTGCATCGTAAAGCGTTTGAACGTCCGAGGGGTTGCCGATAACGAGTGTAGTGCCAGTATCAATGATGGAATCGATGTGGGTCAGAATGGTTTGTCCATTGCCATCCACACAGCCCATATCAACCTCCCAGTATCCCTAAACGAAAGCGTCAACATCCGACGCAACACAGCCAAGTATGCTACTCACTTGCTGGGTGACAGGAACGTAGGTGAACTCGCCGGTATACAGATCAGAGTTCGCACCACCGAGGTACAACTCGGACCCAGGGTCGGCGAACTTGAACGAAAACACGGGCTCGTCTGTCTGACCTTGACTAACGAGGTTCTGGAAGACGGGAGTCGCGTTATAAACAGAAATACTCTCGAAAGCCATTCCCATTAAACCATCCGAGGGAAAGTCTGGAAGCGAAAATCCAGAAGAGTATTCCGAAGCCACGCCCAGCGTCTGATCCATCGCCTGCTCTTCCGTCAGTCGGGAAAGGGCATGAACGGACAATGTACACACCATCAATCCAGCAACAGACACCGCGTCTGAAAACTGTTCGCCGGAAACGGTGGACCCATCTCCAAATGAGAGGGTGAAGGTCTGTCCCAGGTCCTGAGATGTTAAAGAAGTACTAGGATCGTAAATGTTATGACCGCTGCAACCTGAAGTACAGCTGGGGCCCGGCAACACGAGGTCACTGTAAGCAAGTTTAGAGGGACGATCACATACGCGACAGTACAGACAAATACCTCGAGCCAGTATCAAAGTCAACTATCCAGAGAATAAGTTGATTTTTCTCGCAAGGCCAAAGAATGCTCACCGGTGTACGTGTTCGCGGGCGTTCCAACAGATATAGCGCCATACCAAATCTGACCGTTATCGTCAGTTAAGGCGTCGGCGCCTGTTGCGCGCTTATGGACTCCTTTGACCGCGGCGGGGTGTGGAGAGCCAACGTTCTTCTCATATGTGGTAAAACCTCGACGAATCTTACTGAATATGTACGCTCGAATCAGTCATAGGTTGCATAGAGGAGCAGTTACACACGCTTGAACTGCAGCAACATGAGACTTGAGTGCGTCAAGGTTGACACTCCCGTCAGCATTGACAAACCTCGCGCGTTTCGTGATAGGGATCGGGAAACCAGTCATTTGCTGAGGCCGAGGTGCTGCTGCGACCAAGGCAGGAAGTGCAACCAGTGCTGCTGCCAGAGTGAAGCGCATGCGGGGCAAGTGAAGGGTTTAAATGGAAGAGAAGAGTGCGAATGTGAGAGGTCGTGGTGGATAAAGTGTCGGCTTGACCTGACTTTAAAGCAACCAGACAGAAGGCAATGCGTGCATTAATCGTGATGCGGCTGGAAATTGGGGCCCATCGCGTCACGTTTCAGAAGGCTTTCGCGAGCTTAGACAAGGGCTTAACGAGGAGTCGAGGATTCTGGTTGAACCGGAACAAGGAATGTAGATCCCAGCGCAATCGACGCCGCCACCTTGTTCGGATCGCTGGCCTTGGCACCCGCAATTGAATGCACGGTGAAATTCCTGTGCGTTTCACTTCACTTTCCGGTCAGCCCTGCGAGTCTTGACAATGCCAGTGCTTGGCAGTGCATCTTGACCTCGGAGTCGCATGCCAGCAAAGAACTATACTAGCTTGGCTCTCTTCAGATGCAGAAGCAATTGCAGAATGGCAGAAACTCGTACCAAGCGGTCTGGTCCACCACAGTGAGAATTAGCTGTGGCGGATGTGAGTAGCAAACGAGTACATACTTGTTGAACACCTTCGAGGTGTCACTGGATTGACTCAGGGGAATGAGTCACGTGATAATCTCGCGAGGTTTAATAATAATTGGCATTCTGCTCGAAACTTGATGTTCGGAGAGTCGCAGGTGACACCGAGGGATGAATTTAAAACATGCCACCCACCGGAATACGTTGATGAGCAATATTTGGATGAGTGACGCCTTGAATTTTCTACAGTGGGTGAATTGAAACTCCGCCGTCGGTATTGGGAGTATAGATGATCTACTTTGAGCGTGGATCGATTGCACGACACCAAATACCCTGGCAGGACTGACGCTGACATGTCCCCTCAACTGCAGCTGAACACAAAGGAACAGAAACAATTCACTCTGCTATTGGAGTCTTATGAGACGAAAAAGCTCTCAGAGGGCAGGAAAATCGCTGACCAGCTCCTCAAGAAATATCCAGACCATGGAGGTCCGTTCATCCCCCGACACTACTATGGCCCCATATAACTCGCCTTAGAAACCATGGCCATGAAGGGCCTCATAATGATCCACCTCGGCGAGCGGGCAGCAGGCATCGCGCTGGCCAAGGAGGGCCTGCGTAAAGACCTCCAGTCTCACGTATGTTGGCACGTTTGGGGACTCGTACAAAAAGGTGAACGCAACTACGACGAGTCCCTCAAAGCCTACCTGCATGCTCTCAGGCTTACTGAGGTGCGCGACCTTACATCACCGTTCCCGTACATGGCGTTGACTCTGTCTTCCCAAAGGCCTTCAACGTCATGCGCGAAGCCTCTGTTCTGCAAACACACCTCCGCCAATATGACGCGCTTCTCGAAACGCGCCTCAACATGCTTCGTTCCAGACCCACGGGGCGTGCCAACTGGCTTGGTGTCGCGGTTGCTTACAGGTTGAACAACAACCTCCAAGAGGCCAAGCGTGTCCTGGAGAACATCGAAGAATTCCTCCGGGTATGATTCACTAATCAGGCTGTCATCTTACACCACTTATATCGTCCTTTAGCACGTTCCTGCCCGCGATGCACAGTACGGAGAATTCGTCTTCTTCCATCTTCGTGTCCTAGAAGACCTGGGAGAGCTGCAGGAAGCTTTGTCGCTCCTTGAAAATAAAACCAAGGATAACTTGCTGGCTGATCGCAAGGGGATTGTAGAATGGAGAAGTAAGTCGGGAATGGTATTTTCATAGTTGGTCAATTGATCCCGTGTCCAAGCTCGTCTCTTTTCAAAGCTAAAGTCGACAGCTGAGGCGGACAGTGCACAAGTAGCACATTGGACACATGCGGCCGAAGAGTCATGGAAGGAGCTGATCCAGGCGAATTCTGAAAACCACGATTACTACAAGGGATTCCTCACCAATGCTGGCATTGATCTCGGTAATGCTCCCATACTCATCTCGTAGTTCACCACCTCATATCTTTCAAGCTAACCTGACCGACGAGTCGCGGACAAATGCAGTTGAAATCCTCAAAGATTTCTCTTGTGAATATTCGGAGGCTACCGCACCCCGACGACTGGCTCTTACTATCGCGCAAGGTAAGTCAGGTTGACATCGCTAACCATAAGTGTCCAACCGTCCACAGGCGAGACATTCAAGGAATTGGTGAAGCCCTACCTCAAGCGTGCCCTCCAAAAAGGGTTTCCCTCCCTCTTTAGCGACGTCAAGAACCTCTACATCGACTCCGACAAGCTCCAGACTATCCAAGATATCGTCGAGGATATCCGCGAGAGAGTCTCATCACCGGAATCTCCAGTACCTACGGACTATCTATGGACCCTTTACTTCCTTGCACAACACTATTCATTTATAGGACAACAACAGAAGGCACTGGAAATGCTCGGTATTGCTATGGAACACACGCCGACCTTGCCAGAACTGTACATGATGAAAGCGCGGGTGCTCAAGCGTGTAGGTGATCCTTACGGGGCCGTGCGTGCCATGGACGACTCGCGCAAACTGGACGGACAAGATAGGTTTTTGAACAACAAGTCTGGTAAATACCTTTTACGGGCCGGGATGATCGCCGAAGCAGACGAGGTCCTTAGCTTGTTCACCAAGGTTTGAACTTCCCCATATCCCATTCACCATCACGTTACTGAGTCCTTCTTCAGAAGGACATGCGGCCGTGTGCAGACTTGTTAGACGTGCAAGCACTGTTTTATCTCAGGGAACTCGGTGACGCCCAACGCCGACTAGGAAAGTATAATCTCGCGCTCAAGGTTTACTATAATATCCAAAAAGTACGTTTTTGTTATCACACGCCTTGACTGTTTTTCGAGCGTGGCTTCCCTTAGGTGTTCACGAGCTTCCGTGACGAGCAATATGACTTCCACCTGTATTCAGTTCGTCGGGCCGCGCTTATGTCCTATTTCGAGTTCGTCGACCTCTTTTGGCCTACCGCAGGATGCTGACGTTCATTCGACAGCATGCTCAGCTGGGAAGATAACCTCCACTCCCACCCTGCATATATCCACGCCGTTGTTTGGATTGCTCGAGTAATGATCTGCGTCCACTCAACGGTTTTACGCTGATTGGTTCATTGCCAGATATGGATCAAACTCTACGACGATCCTTCGCTAACCAAATCCCTACAACCACCGGGTAAAAACACTCTCGGCTTTGATTGCATTATTTGACCTGATCTCAGAACTCTCGGGAGAGCTGTCGAAGAAAGCCCTCAACAAGGCAAAGAAGGCGGCGCACAAAGCCATAGCCGCAACCTCGCAAGACGGTAACGCTAATCGATCCAAGGGTGAATCATGGCTTCCTTCCTTCCGTTTCCGTGGCTACCAGATCTCCTTACGATTCATAGCATCCGGAAAGCAAAACGAAGACAAAGGACTTGATGCGCCCCCGATCAATGATGAAGACCCGGAAGGATTGGAGCTTGTGTCCGCTAAGGATCCGTTGGAGAGAGCGAGTCAACTTTTGAGTACGCTTGAGGTGTTTGGGAAGGATAACGTGGATGTGAATGCGACGTTGTTCGACGTTGCGATTCGACAGCGTGAGTGTGTTTGTGTTGGGCGTTAGTGATGATTATGGAGTTCTGAATCTGTTGCAGGTAAGTACATGAAAGCGGCTCGAGCTCTTCGACGTGCATACGCGCGCGACCCACAACATCCCGAGGTACATGTGCGAATCGTCCAGTTCGCTCAAGCAGGTAGGTCATCGACAAATGGCACATTCATCATGTTATCTGACACTGATCTCCTCCGCACAGTTACTTCGATCGGCAACAGTGCCTCGGAGGAGATGGTCAAGTCTGTCGTCGAGGAGGCCCTGTCCGTGATGAAATCCGTCGAGGTGTCGTTGGAGCGGTTCAACTCAGAGTACTTGCAACTCCATTCCAAGTCCGCCCTCGCGGTCCTTGCATGCGCCAAAGTTTCTCAATTCTTGGCCGCACCGAGAGAAGAGGTTGAGAATCTCTTGTTCACGACACTAACGGAGGGCGTTCAGCTTCGTCTTGCGGTATGTTGTTTCATGTTTCACCGGCCCGCTGCAGGACGACTGACCTACGGGACACACACAGGACGCTCTCGATATTCTCGAGTACCTCCGACAGATTCAGTCGCCGCGCGCAAACGAGTACCGGATAGCATGCGATAAAAACTTTGTTTCCAGCAATGTGTTCAAGAGCGCGGAAGAGCAAGCTGTGTTGAGACGGCAGTGTATGGACGTGGGAGATGAGACCGAGAATGAGATCGTGTTTTGAAGGAGCGTTGAAGCATGTTAAGTGCTGTAGAAGTACATATCATGAATTAAAAGATTCCATTGCCGACTACACCTATGTTACTAGTAGTACTAGCTTTCAAGCTCAAGCTCAAGTCGCAAGTACAAACTAAGGGCAGGTCGACATGATGAATGCACCGTGTGAAAATACATGGAGAATTCCGAATGCTGATTTTGGGTGTATGGGACATTGACAAAGGGACGACCGACACCCTCAAGACGCACCATGGTAAGTCCACGTCGATCATTCTCCAGACAGCTCCCATTTGTGCTGGGGTCCATCAAGCTCGGTGAAAACGACGGTCGGAACGCGATGGATGGCTGGATGGGTCCCCGCACATACCGATACACCCTTCCCTGTTTCCCATATGATAACGACTAGAACTCTCGCTCACCTCAACTCGTTCCCTAGACCAAGAAACGAAGAAATGGCGGCCGCAACAAGAAAGGCCGTGGCCACGTCGGTTTCGTCCGTTGTTCCAACTGTTCGCGCTGCGTCGCCAAAGACAAGGCTATCAAGCGCTTCACTGTGAGGAACATGGTCGAGAGCGCGGCTGTTCGTGATATTAGCGAAGCGAGCGTTTACCCTGGTGCGTTTTTCGTCCTTGTGGGGAGGGGTGTGTGGTTGGTTAGTTGGTTGTGCTCATTGTTGCCCCACTCCCCTCGCGTTTGCCTTGTGTCTTTCGGATTTTCGACTGAATGTGTTGGACGGTAAACGGTGGATGGTGATATATAGAATACACCATTCCGAAACTTTACATCAAAATCGCATACTGCGTCTCGTGCGCAATCCACTCTCATGGTGAGCCCCCCAGTTCCTATCATCCATCGCCAACAACACGCCCACTAACCCCTCCTCCTTCCAGTTGTCCGTGTACGATCACGCGAGGGCCGTCGTAACCGTGCCCCTCCTCCACGTATCCGCTGGAAAGATGGCAAGAAGGTGAACCCAGCAGTAGCTGCTGCAGAGGACGCCAAGGCTGCCGCGGCAGGCAAGGCATGAATGCGTTAAAGAGCATAAGAGCATTACGAACGATGAATCTGTTCGCATCCGAGATCTCGATATGTAACTTGTTCCGCCTTTCATGCAGCCCTTTGTAACATGCACCACGCTATTCCACCACTGTTGCGATGGGACAATGTGCGTGATCAGCACCGCAAGTCCGAGAGAGAGGGATTTGACCCTGGGTGGATTGTAACAGAGTTTACCAAGTACTTACACTGTTTACACTATAGCCTCGGCGTCGGGCGATACGATAGGATCCGATACAACCGGATGGTGACGAGTGATATGATTGGCCCTTCCGAGGTCCAGTGAATACCCAATAGAAGTTGAGATAAACACAGAATTGCGGCGGAACAATGTACCAAGTACTTCCCTTCTAAACCCTTCGTACCTCTTATCTTACTTACCCCTCGGACATCAAGGTCCTTCCTGAATCCAATAAAGGACTAGCATGCCGTTGAAACGAAACACGAGTCTTCAGACTCGTCTGATTAATTGTATACTGTAATGGAGAGGTTTGGGCACTTCCGGCCGGGGGCAGGCAAACGTAGTGGCCTGACGCTTGGGCAGTGTGTGGCGCCTAAGTAGTGTGGACCCTGGTCCAAACCTGATTGGGTCAGATACTATCACATGCTGGGTCAGGGTATGATAGTATAGGTAACAATATCTAGGCAGCGTCTCGATCGGTGACTTCGCACGATGGAAGACCTGCTGGAGAGCTTGAAGGGGAAAGTCGGAGTGACAAAGAACGAACCATACTTACCATCATGATCCAGACTAGCACTGATCTGAGCAGTTAGCAAGGAGTAATCTCCGAACGTGCACCAAGAGAGAATGACCTGGGGCGCACCAGGAGGACCAGCTGCGCCATGATTAATTATAACGTTGTTGTGACCCAAGGCAGAAGACATTTTATCATTGATTACGAACGTCTCGAGGTGACTTCGACTGAGAGGAGAAAGATCCAGGGGAATGAGGGGCAGTGGGGGAAGAAGAAATCGCGGCGAAGGTCGAGCTCGATGTGTTGCCCAAATGGGAGAAGAGACTACCTGTTCCTATACGAGTTCTTTGAGATGCCGTCGGGATAGTGAAGTGAGATGAAATCCGAGATGAGATCTTGGAAACCAAGTTAGGGTTACCAATAGTGGCATGGTGATGCACGTCCGCTGGTAGAAGTACCGGACTGCGAGAGGAGTGAGATCTAGTCTGACAGGTGTTGATTGCGCCGGGTGTCATGCGGATCGGATTGCACCGAGTGGCTTGATAGATGGTCGTTCCCCGTAGAAGACACCTCATCAGAGCGACAGAGACCTTTTGGTACGGATTGATTGGGTGTGGGTGCTAGACGGAGAGAGGCGTGATTATGGCCGATAGGGACAGGTGGGAGAAGTGCACCGAGTTCGGACAGGAGAATGCCGGAGAGTGTGAACCCGGGGGATGTAGGGGGTGATTCGCGAGCCGCGGCGGAGGCCGGGAAGAGGATATGAATCATGGACAACTTGAAAATGATGATCTGAGTTGGTGAGAACACGAGCGAAGACACGCTCAAGAGACCACATGCCGAGTACCGCGAGGTGAGCTTCGACAGATCGTGATGGTGACAGTATGAAGATCAGCGCTCAGCGCTTTAAATTGTCCGCCGCAAGGCAATATTAGGGCATGCTGAAGAACACCAGTCATTAATACGACATGACGTATAACTAAACGGTATCAAGAGCCTGAGGAGGCGCGATGGGGAGCGATGGGGAGCAGTCCGCCACCGACGGATGGAGGGGGGCAGATGCACAGGATGAGTCTCTCCGACGCTATCGCGACGAGCAAGGAAGAGGAGGGGGCGTATACTGCACAGTGCACACACACGGGCAAGGCGCAGCACTACACGGTCGTGAGAAGGGAGCGTCTTTAATGGGGAAACTGCAGGGTCCTGACGGATCGGATCGAAAATAATAATTCGCCGACAAACACGCTTTGTCAATTCAGCGAGAACTCTCCTAGCATGATCAAGGCACCCGACAAACATGGAGATTAGAAACTCAAGAAATACATCATCCATCTCATCCCACCACAAGATACGCCTACAAAAACACCCTCCCCCCTAGTCCCCCCCCAGCATCAAAATGTCGTCCCCATCCACTTCCTGGCACGCTCTCCCCACCGAACTGCACCTCGCAATCATTCATCTCTTATCACCGCGCTCAACTCGAGCACTGTCAACAACCTCATGGGCTGCCCGCTCTCTGTGCCTACCGCAGATCTTCGCCAACGTAATCATCCCTTCAAGCGCGTCACTTGACGCATTCGTGCGCCATGTCCCGAGCAACTTTGGACCGTACATAAGATCCCTCTCCATCTGCACCAAGGGCACGCAGCCTGCAACAGGGGCTCAACTGTGCTGCACGGACCCAATCGTCACCATTCTCCACTCGTGCACACGTTTGCTCACACTATCCCTTTCTCTCGCATCCTCGCTCGACGCTGAAAAGGTTATCCCCGCATTTTCCCGTCTGATCGGTGTACACACCTTCGAGATAGGCTGCTGGGGCCGAGAAGACGAGTCTCCTGTGTAAGTGTCCTGGTGCCATGGCATATTCGCGCCACCCATCACTTATCGGTTCCTTTATAGCTCTGAGCGTCTTGCAGTTTCACTTGCTGCTTCTCTCCCATCCCTGTCTCATCTCACCTTGTCTCGCATCACACGTTCAGCCATACACGTCGATTGTTGTGATGTCCCTTACGATGTCCCCCTCGTCACCAACGATTTCGATCTTCCTCCCCACCCACGTCTCGGGACCAATCTTGCCCTCCCAAGTCTCCTCTGTCTACCGTCGTTATGTACTCTCGAGATACGTGATACGTGGCTAGGCTGCGATACAGAAATCGACCTCGAAGCCATTACAATTCGACCCCCATCCATAGAGAGACTCGTTCTCACGGGAAGCATGTATGATGCTGATACCCAACGCGAGCGCCAGGCGTGCACGGCGTGGCTTCATGCCTGTGCCTCTTCACTTCGTTCACTGGAGCTTGGATCTGCTCTTGCCATGTCTCCGGAGCCAACATCACAGGGTCATGAGTCAAGCGGACCACAACTCGTGTCCGGACTACCTCGTGTATCAAACGTACACATCAATGCCTCGCGCATCACTGCCGATGACTTGGCATCTACTCTGAACGTTCTACGTTCATATGGCGTCGAATCCATCACCGTTGAATCCGAGCAGGAGGACGACAGCAAGTGTGAATGTATTCCCGAGAAGCGCCATTCAGAAGACGACTTCGCTCGCGAATGCGCCCTTGCTGATCTCGAAGAGTGGAAAACTGCCGTCGAAGGATTTTTGCACACCCATTCTAAAACGGAATGGAGAGCGCTTCGGCGGGTGGAGATATCCTTCTTGGATGACATACATGCGTCATGGGATCTGTGATTTATACTGTAATTATTCTTACTCTTTTCTGTCAAAGTCGTGTACAACGAATTCGATAGCTCTCGTATGCACTCCATAGACTGATTGGATCAATACGCATTTGACTCCTGCTCGACTGGTGTCGGTCAGTAGACCTGAACCATTGGGCGGAGGTACGATCGGGTGAGTCGATCTTGGCGTTACAAAGGATAATCAGCCAGTATTGGGGGACTACTGATACCGGATCAGCGCTTTCACTGGCAGCCCAAGAGCCCGTAGATGCTGACTTGAAGTCGTTGTACCTCGGCTGGACAGTTGCTATTAATGACGAGCGCAGATGCGCAGATGGCCGGCCATCGCCATACATTTCCAGCGGCGGCCTTGGACACAGCCGAGCGCTTATTAGCACTTGGAAGGTGTGCACATTCATGCCACCGTGCGCGTCTTGGCTCATATTCTAATGCGCGAGAGCCCTCACTTTGCAGCATTCCAGTCGGCGAATACTTCAATCCTATAGGCAGTCATTGCAAGTGAATTGGGGGACTGCTTAGGCAACTTCGGTAGACTGTGGTCCGATTGGTCGACCCCGAAGGCAATCCAGTTTACCCATTATGTGTTTTTTTTTTTTTTTTTTTTGTATAAGGGGTACTTACATATATGGGCTCCCTGATTGTCGGGCCTGGGCACGCTCCGGCCTAGTCTGGTGACCAGACCGTCTAATGAGGCAAGCCGTCGATAGCTCCGGCCCCGGTGCCATGAACGCTCGACCCTTAGGCCCATCTTTGAGGTAGACACCGGTAAATTTACTTGTGCATACATACTTAGTCGTCCCTGCGGTGTGAATAAACGTGAATCGACAAGTTGACAGTGGAAAAATAAGCGCGAGCGGAGTGGATGCTTGTTGGCAAGGTTGCCAATTTCAAGCTAAGGAGCTGATAACAACACGGACCACGATCCTTTCCGACAACTACCGTACAAGGATCGAAAGGATGTGAGGTCAAAGTAAAATATACATACAAGCGGCGAGACATGGCGTCGTCGGGGAAGCGTTTTCTTCATGTCTGAAGATCAAATACAAAGTCGCTACGCCAGACAATAATTAATGATTTAATGAGTGTTCTACTGTCACGTGACTGTTACGCGACGCGCTCTTTAAGAAAGTTCCCACGAACAACTCTCTACTAGAAATCCTGTTACAATTTCTCGCATTTCGGTGGGCCTCTCAAGCCATCCGTCTTGTCGACCATCACCACCACCGACCTCGTCTGCGTCAAGAAAACTAAGCCTAGAGGGTATTGAAGATCTGCACCAGCCTCGATCCGACTTTATAGAAAGGTTCCTTCCTTCTTCTGAGCCACCTCCAGAGCCATTGCCTTTCTTTCTATATCCTAAATATTGCCATTTGTCCGTTACTGTTCAGTATCCCCTCAGTTTAAGGTGACTGAAAATCGTCTTCGTGCCCTTCCTTGGTCCTTTTGCTTACACCCTTCCGAGCGATACAGGTCTCCAAGGTCGCTATGCATAAGCACTCTCTTTCCGTCCCTGTAGTTCCCGCATCTGCTCCAACTTCACCCGCTGTTCCTCGATTTAGCAGACCGGATCGTATTTTTGGACTTCCGGTCACTCCCCAACGCATAATCCGTCCTCAAAAGACCACATATCGATCACCGGTCACCCCAGCAAGCTCCAATTCCACACCTTATACACCTCTCAGTCTCCGCTCTTTCGCGACAAGCTCGGGGTCATCACTCAATACTCCGGATTCTGCAACCAGTCTCAAGCGATTTCCTGTCATCCGCTCACCTGAACACGAGACCGCTTCCAAGTTAGCCGAAAAGAAGCTCGCTGATATAGCTGCAAGTTGGCGATCGCGCGCCAACGAAAATGGTATCAAGGTAGCTGCCGCCGAGGAATCGAGCTTTGGTGACGACGAAGGTGCGTATATGCTCTGGTTGTGGGTGTATGATCGACTCATCTGTTCATTTCCTACTTAAATGGCGGCACTTGCTATTTTGCGATCCCGAATCACTGTGATTGGAACATTCTACGCTTCTGAACGCATATATGCATCCATAGCGAGCGACCTTTCTCCTTCCGATCCAGGTTGCACACCGTTCGTAAACGAGGAATGTATGTCACTGCCCCGAAAGCTCCCATTTCGGGCTGTCATTTATCCTCCTGTCTACAGCGGTGCTCTCCCCGCCTTTCCTGCCGAACCACCGCCGATCTCGCACACAATCGAGCATTCATCCCGTATGTCCATCGGCTTCCTCGAATATGAATGTGCACTGGACTCCGGCAAGGCGGGCCCTTGGGATCCTGAACACACCGCCCCCGAAACCTACAAATGCTAGCCAATTGAAATTCAAGGGAAGCATGACCGATCCTGCACACACACGCCGCCGTCCCTCTTTCGGACAGGTCTGTCATCTTTTCCGCCACATATGACATTGATCCAGAAAATATTCTGACTCGTTGATTGTGTTCCAAACCCAGATAACCACCGAGCTTTTCGACATCGACGAGAATGCATTTGAACCATACCCACAGTCGTTTTCCTCTGTCGCTCAACCGCTAGTTCTTCAAGACCCTTTTAACGGCTCTGGACTGTCGACGATCGCGGAGTCCATCCCACATCATTTTGACAACTCGTATTCCGACATGTTCAGCGACTCGTCCGCCTCGTCGCCACAGTCGTCGTGCTCTGTCTGTGGACGCCACATTGGTGACAAGATTGCAGTCCTCGTTCCTTGTCATCACCACCTCTGCTCCGCTTGTCTAACTAGTGCTCTCAACATTGTCGGCGAGAAGGATCTGCAATGTTCTGTCTGCAGGATGCCCGTTAGCAGCTTTGAGTTGAGACCTGTTTCCTGCGACGACGATGCTTCCACGTCTACCGTCAGCCAGAGGGATCCGGCCGTCGTTCCTGACATCGCATCGTCACCGCTACAGCAACGCACCGTTCGAGGCGACTATACACTCTTCCCGAACACTGTCAACCCCCGACCTCTCCCCTCCCTCATGAGCACTCTGTCTCTGTATGACAATCAAGCGCGTTTCGCCTCGACCACCTCCAGCGTCCCTCAATCACAACGAGTCGAAAATAGTGTGCTTCGAATCGACAATGTTCCTTGGGTGGGTCCCTTTGTAGCACAGCTTTTCCCCTGATCTAACGGATTGACAGGATATTACCCCACCGGCTATTGCCGCGTGGCTCAAGCATTCGGTTGTCCGCGTTCATGTGCTCTTGGATTATCGTGCAAAGACACTCAGCCATGCTTACGTCGAGGTCGCCACAGACGGTATCGCTCAGGCTGCTCTTCGGTCTCTCCCAAATTCGGTCCTTGGCACAGGACATCGGGCGCGCGGCGTTACTGTCACACGCAGCAGCCAAGAGGAACTAATGCATGCTGTATGTCACCGTATCGTAACTAATGCGCGGAGCAGTCGGAGCTCATGTATTCTTCCAAGTTATTCCCATCGTGGAAAGGGAATTTCGAAGGTTCTCGCCCCTCGCTCGCGGGCTTATCGAGCGAGCAGTTGGCCGCGGCATTGAAGACCGGCCTCGTGTCAAAGCCGGAGCTTGATTGGTTGCTGCAACTTATCCGGAGTCCCGATGTTAATGTACGCTGCACTTTTCCTGCTCCAGCCATCGACTAACGTGATTATTCCTCTGCAGCAGCAACAGTTTTTGAAAGCGCCGTCTCTTCCATTCCACATGCTCATGAACATCCTTGCAAAATTCCCATCCGATCCCGACAGCACTGTCTTTTGGACAAGTGACATCCGTGATACGTTGTTCAGTCAGTCTATTCTTGAACTGAGACCACCGGGTTTGCACTGACAGATTGAACTTGGCAGTGGTGACACATTGTATGTCTTTTTTCTCGGGGCACGTAGCGAGGAAGTAAATATTTCATTTTAGCTGCCCTTGATATCCTGTGTGCAGGCTACCGAGCGGCCATCCCTCAAAACGAGCCCGAGCTTCTTGACCAGTTCTTGGATGTCGCGATCAGCTGCCGAGGTAAGGATAAACGAGCGTTGAGAAAACGTGTTCGATTGTGCTTACTCTATGCCTCCTAGTCTTCACACAACAGCAAAACGAGATATTGAGGACCATCCAAACAGCTTATTACTCCGCCGTTGCCCATCGATATGCCACTCCAAGCCACGCACAAGCTGTTTCTTATCCGTTCATGCAGGCCATGACGTCGACTGGGTCGCCGTTACAGTACAACGAGATGGTTCAGCAACTCTGTCTCTCTGCCAGAGAGTTTGGCATCCCGGAGGATGTTTTGAACGCGTTTGTCCAGCGGGTAAGCGGTGGTCGCTGATCTTCGCAATCCAGCGCTCTTCGGTCGTTTCTTGAAGTTCTTTATAGCTGTTGCACCAACTTTACGGCTTGTCATGACACCATCCATTTCCTGCTTTCCTTTATAGTTGGCATTGACTGCCTTTCGTTTTTTTCTTGGTAACATGGATGTTCTTCACGGTCGCATGTTGAATGCTCTACAATGGTTTTCCTTTCTTATTGCGCATCATAACGTTTTTTTTATTGCTTCATTCGCTTTTTCTACGTCCACTCTGCTATGGATTTGCATACTGCTCCCTCGTTCATTGCATAATGTCGCTTTCACTGCTTGTACTTAATGCCCAAACAACAATATGTTATGCTTGTACCGTACACAGGCTACTGGAAGGCAAGCTTAGATATCCAAATACATGAACAAAACACTTGAGATTCCGAGGTATCCACCCATCAGTTAGATTTACATATCATCAATGCGGCAACTTCGACAGAACCCTACTTATCGCCAAGACAGCTACAGCACCCAACACAAAGCCCGATACAAAACTCCTCCGATCCCCAAGCAGCGAATCTATAGATCCACCGGCCGACGCCTTGCTCTGAGGCTTCGTCTGCTGAGACTCTTCTTTATCGAAGCGACTCTGCGGAGTAATGCTAAGAATAGCATCCGGGGCTGTAGACAGGCCGGGTAGGCCATCCAGAGAGAGCATGTTCTTCAGGAGCCAGTACCCGCGGAGGGACGGGGGCCCCACCGCCCCCTTCGCCTTGTATACATCTTGACCGGACGGAACAAGGGTTCGGTATTGATCGGGATCAGATTTCTGGTTCTGTCGGGTGGCATCGTCAGCAGCGACACGGTCGCCACTCTCGGCCCTGTCAAAGAACTGAAGGAGCTGGGTTCGGTGCCTAACAAAGTCGTAGTATGGAACTGCGTAACCACAGGACTGTAATGTGTCATTGTTCGTAAGAATACAGGTAAATCACATGTCAGATGAAAAGTGAAAGTGAGCTGAGAGCGTACTAGGGTGGGGGGGGGGAGTAGGGGTATAGCTGTGTAGAGTGTACGTACCGTCCCAACTTGGTAAACGTCGACGACGATGGCGGCGCGCGAGCCTGGTTTACGGGTACCGGCGGGAATAAGTGCGCTGTATTCGGGGGTGCCATATTCGTGGACAGTGCCTTGACGTCAAAAACAGCATGCCTCAGCACGGGTGTACATGTGTGGAATGGAACAAGGATAAACGGCAACGTACCGAGGCCAAAAAGCCTCACAATTCTTGGCGGACCTTCGAATCCACAGAACATGATCGTAATCCGGCCATTCTCGCGGAGGTGCGATATGGTCTCGACCCCTGTATGAATATACCGTACATATGGCGATGAGGGTTTATACAGGATGCTGCGTAGTACGTACCGCTCCCAGAGAGATCTTCATACCAGACCTGGTTCGAGTTCACGACATGGAAACAATCAGCCGTTCCTTTCGGAGAGACATTGACGTGACCGCTGACGCTGAGAGGGGCAGATGCGACCCAGAACAGATGTTGTTTGTCGATCCAGCCGAGGAGGAAGTCGGGGATTTCGTCGAAGAATTTGCCCATGGTGAAGGGGATGATGGGAACACAAGGATCAACTCGGAGTCACATTACCGCTGTGCTTGGGTGCAGTGGTGAGCATGTCCCAAGATGACAATTACATCATCGGCTTACAAGTCCGACGCAACCTACGCCAGTCTTTGTCAGGTCGCCCACTGCACCGGATCCTCAAAATAAACATATGGCCGGCAGAGGTCAGGCCAGTCAGGAAACGAGACTTCAAGACTTCACTGAGAGCAGCTTCGGAGTAGTTGTCACCAAGACAGCAAAACGCCTCTTCCAGCGTTTACCCTGAACAATTCATGGATGATGATCTGTGATTATATGACACGGTAAGTAACGTGTAACATTGGCCGCATACTGGTTTCAATCCACTGTTATGTCTTCGTACACGGTAACTTATCCTGCAGTGCTACGCCAGACGCAAACAGAAGAGAAGAAGAGAACCAACCCCGACCATCATCATATCTCTGCGTGGGGTGCCTCACCCGATGATATATAAACGAATTTGGACGTTTTACTAGCACCACGTCGTCGTGGGCTCTCATGGTTTGCCTTGTGTCGCATAGGGGCATGTATGATTCCATCGCATCCGAAGCTCTTTTCAGGGCTGGTAACTTGAACTTGGTGACTCACGCTTTCAACGTGCGTGCGCAACTTCAGACACTTTGACGTTCGTCGGTACCCTCGGATGTTCCTTGACGGATACATGGTGCAGTCACAGGTGTCGTGAAGCACTCCATCCGTGCAGGTATTGTTGAGCCTGAGCCGTCCACCGCAATCGGAGATGCGATGATTCCATTGACTATCTCTCCGAAGATCCCAAAGTGCTAGCTGTATCCAATCGCCATTAGATACTAGTCACAAACATTATCTGTGGGTGCTTATTCGCAGAGCGGCGGTGAGTGCCGGTTTTGTGCAAGCAGAACGAGATCATTGACATGAAGAAACCTGGCATCCCCATCATGTAAGTGTGGTTTGCCTTGTCCAGTGCCATGTGGGTGAAGTATCTGTTTTAAGGGTAATGGTTCAAAACCCGTCCCTAAGTCCTCGACACCGTGGACACTGGAATGATCACAGTGACGATATACCATTGCTTTCTGCGTGGCATCTGCGCACATTGAAGCTTACTCTTCACTCACTGGTCCCCAGATCAAAAACTCCGACAACCACGATACCTTTGGGAGTGACATCCCGTAAGTGAACAGTCTCTTGGAAGTTAGCCACATACATCACAGTGACCATGGAAGTCAATCCGGTCTCAAAACGCCAGGGAAATTTATCCGAGGCGTTGATTGATACAGATATAACTGTCTTCAAGCGTTCAGATTTTCTTTGCCCCAAGGATCTATTTGAGTAAGTAAACAACATCCCTGTCAGTGGGTGACACTTCTAAGACCATGATATAGTTATGCGACAGTATCCCGTCTCGACGCAGTGCGACAAGCTATTGCCGTTGTTGGTTGTCAATTCTCACCTTCAATATTGACGTGATCTTGGATCGTTGGTCTGACCTGATCCTTTTACTAGTTCGCTTCAGCGATAGCAGGTAGGCTAGTTTAGTTCTCTAATCAGCATACAGATACAGTCGAGAACACGACTTGAGCTTGGGCTTGCAGCAGGGGCGGGTCTGGGTATATACAACTCCGCACAGGGTGGATCACTCTACTGAACCCCAAACAGCTGAAACGGTGCTAGCAAAAACTCTGTCAATTTGGTTGATGGGTGATAACAATACACTTGTAAGTGTCCGCAAGGGCTCCCGCTTACGTGACAAAGCTTGTAACCTGTTTGAAAGAGCAATTGTTGTATTCTTTCCTCAACTCCTGGCGGTGTCAAGAAGTAACTTCTCATTTCCTTACCAAAAACCACAAGCTGATACACTGCCAATGCTTAAGAAGCAAATTTTGTGTATGGAAGTTATTCTTCTTCGTACCGACACGAGGTATTCTGGTGACTATCTTGCGAATAGATGTACTGGCGGCCTATGCCAGCACCACTTTCGACCTGTACTGGTGAGGAAAGACACTCGGAGTGGAATTATATTACTGACCTTTGCTTGGTGTTCAAGGATGCCGCTTGACTTGCGCAAGAGCAAACTACATACTAACCAGCACGCCGCATACGTCATGTCGTTGCTTTCATATTGGTTGATCTGACACACACGATAGTTGCGAAGTAAGTCACAATCAGTCCCTTCGTCATGAAGTGACCTATTCAAGTTACGATGGCTCAATTCACGTGAGAACGACAAGGGTTGGCCCAAAAGCCAGACACGTGAAATGAGTTTTGCATGCGACGGTGAGTATTTCGAGGCCCGGCTTTGCTTTGGGCCAAGGTTGATTTCCGCGTGCATGCGAAGCCCGAAAGTGGATCTCCCATAGCAGCACCGTACAAGGCCCGTAAAGGGTGACTATCCTCGTAATATCGTTGCGACTCGGGTGTCCTCTAGCTCGAGAGTTGATCATGCCATTAATATTTTAGTGTACATACCTTGTGTATTTCGACGATGCTTGAGCCTAAAGTAAAAGTTGCTTATTGTTTCAGTTGAGGGGCCCAAGTACTCGATTCGGTTTGTTAATAATTAACCCGTGCCACTTTCCCCACACTGACATTCACTCATACACCAAGCTCGCTTCCCGTCAATCGCTCAGTCCACTTTCTCATCCCTCGCAGCCCCGCTGCTGAGTATTTTTTACCGCCCATACGTCGCCTGGCGACAGCTGGGGAGTCCGAAGACCATCTCCCAAGCTCGAGCCAACTCGTTCGTTCGTTCACGTTCTTACTACCAAGAAGATCGAGATCATGACTACAACGGGTGCACGATGCGCTGGTGCTCACAAGGACAATGTACGTGTATGAAAAAAACCTGTCCCTTGGCGGCTCGCTAATTGACGTCGCGTACAAGCCTCCAACTTCTCGCAACCCCCTCTCAGGATCCTCAGGCGACGACTCCGAGAGATCTTCCCGTTTAGCGTCGACGCCCACGACTACAACGAACTCGGATACGCCATTGACGCCCACGCGAGGTCGCTCGACCACACGCTACCCAGATTCGCTCGGCAGAGTCCCACTTCATCGTCGTGGCACGTCCAAGACATACGAACGCCTCGAGGATCTCCTTCGAGAAGCAGGCTACAAAGAGACACGTGTGTTTACGCCAGAGGCTGAGAGGAATGCAAAGTCAGCGACTGAGAAGCAGGAGAGCGACGCGGGTCATGGGGTGCGGGGAGGGGTCGGAGCCGTGATGGATTTCTTTGCGGGACTCGTGAGTCGAGGATCAAGCGTATCTCGAGAAGCGGAGGAGGAGGAGGAGGACGGGTTGGAACATGCTTGGTCGCCTCCGCCGTCGCCATCGCTTTGCACAATACGTGCGAAAGACAATCAGAATACACGACCATCATCGACAATCTCTCTTTCGCGCAATGGTTCCTCGGATAACTTGCATAGGACGACTCGCACACCCATTGACTTATCCACCGACATGCCACCGAAACGAACACATGCGTCTCATGTCGTCCAACGCCATCAGTCTTCTCAGGGACTGCCTCATCAATCATATTCACATTCCAAGCCGCATCATCACCAACATCGCCCCCACCAACATAGTCATCACCATCATCACCACCCTAATAATTACTCATCCAAACCATCCATTCAAACAAATCCGCCCAACGCCCGTGCTTACCTACGTCATATGGCATCAGCCCCGAACATACAGCCACTGGTCAAGCGGCCATCACTATCTGAAGCGTCCCTCAGGTCGCATGCAATCGGACGGAAGCATAAGGCTAGCACGCGCCGGACACTCGTTCTCAACGATGAAGATAGTATCATTGAATCTGACTACGATCCACAATCTCGGGTACTCGTCGAGGACAACGAACACGAGGCACATCCGCCAATGCCTCGAAATTGGCTAGAATCTGTCGCAAAGGCACTCCTGGCTGGCTCCGGCGGTTCCGCCCCCGTTTTATTGGACAGTGCGTCTGTGAAGTCCTCCTCAACGCGGAAAAGTTCTGCGTTGTCCGACAAATCAAACCAGGTGAGGGGAAGAGGGGCTGTACGAGGCGGCGCTGGAGGGGCGAAACCGCCGTTGCTTTGTGTACAGGTGCAGGATCTGAAGGCGAAAACGATCGAGGGTCAAGTGTCGTGTACGAGTGTTATGTGTCGCTCTGCGCCTACTTCACGAGCAAACTCACGCGTGCGCGGTGGTACTCGCGATGGTCGTCTCAACGGAAGGAATCCCACAAGGAGAAGAGGAGGGGATACAATGGCTCGGGATCACCGGCCGAGGGGCAAGGAGCGGAGTAACGACATCCTGCCGTCACTAGCCAGGACGAAGGTGGAAAACGACGATTGGATGGCACCTCGCCATCGCTATCTGGGCGGGTGGGGAATGGACACTGCTGCTGCGATTACCCGCCCGGATGGGGCCTCGTCGGACGAAAGTGACGATGAAGACGACGAAGACGAAGGAGAACTCGGATTAGATCGTTTGCTCGTTCCCGCAAGACGACAACACTCTATACAGAGTTTACGAAGACATCTACAGCGGCCCCGATCTCAGGCTCCAATAGGACGCGGTCTGCCTCCTCCGAGCTTACCCAGAAGCGGACGGGCAAGTCCGTTCGGAGGAGCAACAATTGGCCGACATGATCTAGAAGATTCCTCATGGGGCACCAGTCGTGGCCAGGGATGGTTAGCAAGCCAAACTGGCGAGGACGGTGAGGAGGAGGGATACACCTCCCGTTCAGAAGTTGGGTCTGGAAGGTCCAGTACGAAGTGGAGGCGGGGGATTCCTGGACCATGGGCCCAATGGACGACGGCATCGTGAGCCCGTGTTGCCGTTTGAATGAATTTAACGATCGTACTGTTTATTTCTGCTCACTTTTTTTCTGCAATATGGGGCCCATCGTATATGTTTGAAGCATTTGAAACTTCTTTGATCCCAGTTAACTTAGCACTCTTTTACTGTCGGCAAAGTTCCTCACAATAAACAGCGTAGTCATGTGTTTAATTACGATAGATATGGTACGCCTTTGTAGCGCATGAGTGGGCATGTATACTGCACGGTGTTCCCGCAGGTGGGGATAAAGATTTGGTCAGCTCCGGGTCCTACTCAGTTGATTATGTACCACTCCCCATCTTGATCTAGGAGTTCCCAGTGTCAGAGCAAAAGGGGTTCGTGATAATCTAACCTGAGGATGCAGTCTTTGGCATTCGAGTCACGACGTCCCGAATGTAAGTTACCGACCCAAGTCGCGACGGTCGGGTTGTAACCTGCCCTGCGAGCGTATCCAAATAACATTCACTCGTGCAAGCGGAAAGGCAATGAGCCCGCCTTGAAGTGTGCGTGGACGACTAGACAACCTGGTTATTTAGCAAGGGTAAAGGCTTCGAGTTCGCCTATTAAATCTCCATGATCAAGTATCTCAAAAACTCCACTGCTTGTCAGCGCAATGTGAGATAATCGGATTCGTGTTCGGTCGACTCTACCGTCACGAGCTTTGATTTCGTACAATTGCGGGAACGATGCTGTCTGGGTCAAGGATTCGTCGAACATGAAGAGAAAAGTCACAAACTTTCAGGGACCCGGGCGCGGATGCAGAAATCCTCCAAACGTATAAGGTCGTAACAACGCTTTTTGTATTGCGTCGCCTTATGTGACTTGTGATAGTGCTTTAACCACGAGTAGTATGACAGAAGACTACGTGTTTTGCCCTTGCGAACTGCACAACAAGCTAGATGTGTTTATGGTCGTATTCTGGATTTACGAGTCAAGTGAAGCGGTGATCATCGTGGCTGTACCATCGAATCGACGAAGAATCGCGGTGGTACAAGTAAGGTTCAGTCTCCGCGAAATTCGTGCTGTGGCAACTTGTACTACTACTAGTACTACTTCTTACAGTACTTATCTACATCGCTCCACGCAGAAGGACAACGGACTGCACGACGAGGTCGTGTTTGGTCGATGTGTTCAGCCTGCGCGGAGCATGCCCTGCGAGTCCTATTTGTAAGCGTCATTATCTATCTAAACTGAGTTGATATCGCAGCCTGTGTACGCGTACCATGGGACCACAATGATCAGCTTCTCCTGCAACGTTTTTCATGATATGTTCCTTATCAAGTCAGTGACCGTAGCCGGCTGCCAGTGGACGATGTCAAAGGTCACACGGGTTTTTCGTTCCTCGAATCCTGTGAGAAATAACAACATGACTGGGGACATGTGCTACCCTCGACTCCGATCTCCTGGAATAAGGCATTTGGGTTCCTTGGTTCCACAACAGATACACAGGATGTCGATTCATTTGCATGCCTCATGCCTCATGTGTTCGAATACACCGCCGTGGTGAGAACGAGGACTCTCCTGTAATGGAGATCCTGTACTAGGGAGGACACATAAAGCCGCTTTCCTCCCCTCACCCTCGTAGCTCCCTCAATCCCACCAACACTCTAATCGTTGACCATGAACTTCAGTCTGAACGGCAGACGCAGGCTGGCAAGGCAGAACACGTCTTCTGGGCAACAGTCGCAGTCGCAGTCGTCTTCCAGAGACGAAGACCTTGACATCTCATCCACTGAGTATGCGCGCACGCGCAGGGAACTAATGCAGTTGATAAATGACCTGCGTTCAATGGGGTACGCAGCAAATCATTCCAACCGCTCCGTATCACCAATACGTCTTCCCTAGTGCTGAGGCTCTCAACATTGATCTCCCTTCCATCGTCGTCATCGGCGGGCAGTCGGGTATGTATCGACTGGTCCGCGTTAATCGTCAAGCTCGACTAAATTCTATCTCGTCAGCCGGAAAGAGCTCTCTCGTAGAAGCGGTGAGCGGAGTGAGTTATCCAAATTCGCGTCCCTTCGAAAAACGCCTGATAGATCTTCGTAGGTTAGCGTTCCCAGAGACAGCGGGACCTGCACTCGGTTCGTTTGTGTCTCACTCTCATGTATCCCGCCCTTATTTCCCTCGACAGGTGCCCGATGGAGTGCACTATGTTGAGCAGTGCCACCACCTGGTCCTGCGTCATCAAACTCCGTTTTGACTATGACTCGAGGGGGGATTCCGCACATAATCGAGAGGTAGCATTTGGACCAACTATTACTGATAGAAACGAGGTGGATGTATGGTTGCGTCGGGCACAAGCAGCGATTCTCAACCCGGACCTCCCGCCGGAAAGCTTTCACAGGAAAAGCATCGTGGAACTGAGACACTTCAGCTCCTCCAATACTCTCAAGTTCTCCAGGAATGTGGTTTCTATCTTGATCATGGACCCTGATGCCACTGACTTGTCTTTCGTGGACTTGCCAGGTTAGTACAGTACCCGGTGTGAATTTCTGTTCTGATCATTCTCTTAGGGTTGATACAAAACGAGGAACAGAGTGTGCTGGACATGGTGCAAGAGCTGACTACCTCTTACATCAGTCGACCGAATACAATCATCCTGACTACTATTCCGATGAGTGGTAAAACGCAAGCTTTTATTCATCCAGGGATGTTTCTGATTTCTCCATATCTGTTCAGACGATATGCAAAATCAGCTGTCTGTGAAGCTCGCGAGGGAAGCTGATCCCGAGGGAGAACGCACCATAGGTCCGTCCGCGTCTGACGCACAGGATCATGTCTTGAAAACGACTCGACAGGGATCCTCACAAAGCCTGACATGCTTGGAGAAGGTGCTGTCAACGCCAGAAGGTCCTGGGTTGCTGTTATTGAAGGACGTCAACACCAGCTGAAGCACGGTTATTATTGCGTTCGCCTTCCTGACGATGCCCAGCGAACGCAGGGACTATCGAGATCCGCGCTCCAACGCATCGCGTCCGAGTACTTTGACACGACTTCGCCATGGAGTGAGGTCGCCGACCGCGGCCGGTTCGGCATCCCCGCGTTTGTATCAGACATTAGCGTTTTACTCGTTAAGCATATCAAAAACGTGTACGTGCCAATGATCTTCCCTGCTTTCACTTCACACTGAACGCGTGATTGTGTAGCCTGCCTCAGCTCCGAGAGACTGTCGAACGGCTGCTCAAAGCCTGCTTGACCGAGCTTGGCACTTTACCCAAACCTTTGACAGGGGATCCGGGTACTGAAGTTATCGTGAGAGTCAATGCATTTTGCGACGCTTTCAAAGGCGTCGTCCACGGCACCAATACGGACAAGACTCTCGCACACCGCAATCGCGCACTATACACTATATTCGGTCGGGACATTCGAGGCACTGCCCCTGATTTCCGGCCCTTCGAAGACCCGACCAATTACGTGCCATTCGACGCTCTCGATGCTGAGGAGGACACGGTAGAAAAAAATCCTGCCGTGCCGGTTATGGGGGTCTTCGACGTCCGCAAGACAATCAAAGAGTACGATTTTCTAAGCTTCGTCGTGGCTTGTGATGTCTGAAGATTGTTGCAGGTCGATCGCATGGGAATTGCCTAACAACATCCCATACGAAGCCAAGACTCATCTCATTTCCCAGTCCACGGGTATGTGGTCCGCACCCACAGAGAAGTGCATGGACTCGATCAACGATGTCCTCGACGAGATCCTCCAGGGACTCTTGAAGGACCATTTTGGCCTATTCAGGGCCCTCCATGACCGGATTTCGTATGTGTCTGAGTTCTTTGAGTATTATGACGGTTGATTATATCGTCTATGCAGAAATCTTATTCTCCCGGACGTCGAGGAGCACAAGACCAACGCACTCGATGCGGTGAAGAAAACCTTGGCGCTCGACACTGCGCCGCGTTATACTCAAAACACTGGCGACCTTCAGAGGCTTCGGGACAGGTGGTTCGGGAAGTATAAGCAAGGCCGATACCGGCCTCGATACTACGAACTCTCTGAATCGCGGGCCACGCCAGCCCCACCCCAAGTCTTCGCAGAGAGATCCCCATCAGCAGAAGAGCGAGCTTTGCAGTATCTTGCCCAGGCGGGTTACACGAATCTTAGCATCGAAGACTTGGGACGCCTGCGCCCTGATGATGGGTTTGACCAAGAATTGACTGTCATGGCCGATGTTCGTGCCTATTTCACGATCGCATACAAGGTATGAAAACATCCTTTAACCACATGATGGTGTATTAATCACCTATCGTACAGCGCATCATTGACCATATCCCGCTCAAGATAGAGCACACCTTGCATCAGGCACTCGCCGACAGATTCTCGGCCAGCCTTCTGCCCCGATTGATTGTCGACTCGACTCCGGCAGGCGACTTCTCTGAACGCATGAAAGAGCTCGTGAGCGAGGATCCTGCAGTGAGGGCGAAGCGGACCAGCCTGGGAGCAACGCAGACGCGACTCCAGGAGATGAAGAGGAAGCTTGCGAGCATCGCCTAGTGAGTTTGGTAGAGCAAGTTTGAAATTGACTGTGTATTCTTGGTTATCGGTTTTGTACTTTTTCGTGTGTATGAGGTTGTTACATTGTAAGGATATTCATCGATGCTGTCTCTCAGAAACGTCGCGCTTGCTTGAATATTCAAAGCATACCGAAGCGGCGAAACCAAGTAAAGTGACGGCCCGGGCTGGACCGAGACTACTGGTCCCGGTCGAACGAGCCAGCTTGCGACCCTCTCTATATCGATCTGATCATGAGGTCTTGACTCTCGAACTATCTCTCCACCATGTTCGACTCTATCATTCTCACCAAACTTTTCGTCGGCGGCATAACCGTCGAAGTCCACAGTCATCGCGATAGCGAGCACTCCACGCTCCCCGTGTATGCTATTTTCCTCTTGCACGGTCGGACAGAATCTACGGACAGCGTCGTTGACTTCGCGAGGCTCGTTCTCGAGGCCAACTATGCACCGGACTGCGTAAACAAGAAGCGCGATCTGATAATCATTGCCTTCGTGAGCATCTCCACCTCACGTCATGATCATCGAGTGCAGCACTGATTCTGCAAGTATGCGATTTGACAACTTAGGATCATCGTAATCATGGAAAGAGACTTGTTGATGCTAGTCGTAATGATGCGTGGAACAAGGATCCTGCGAAAAGCAACCGCGAACATGCGTCAGTGACCATCTCCACCATCCTATCTGCATAGTAGTCACTCATGATCAAACCCACTGATGTGAGCGCCTTTACTCCAGAGTGGACATGTACACCATCCAGAGTACGTAGATCCATCAAACCACTCTTATATCCATCCGACCGTGTACTAACTTGCGTCGGAAATGGTCAGCTGGCACGGTCCACGACGTTACATTCCTGATCGACCATATCCCTGCATATCTATACCCCTCTCTCGAGCGGAACATCGTCGAATGGGGCATCGTCGGTCTCAGTCTAGGGGGTCACTCCACTTGGATATCGCTCACCCGTGGTACGTCATCCGAACTCGCTCCTTCGGGCTAGCACCCGTTACTGTCATCCTGACTCCTCTGAATCTTACGCCGCACCGCTGACGTTACGATGATGCATGATGACGTCGTCGTCCTTCAGAACCACGTATACGACTCGCTATTCCTATCATCGGTTGCCCAGATTATACAAAGCTCATCCGCCAGCGAGCCGAGTTTTACGGCGTCCCGTTCGAACCACCATATTATCCCCCTCAGCTCAAAGCATACGTGGACGCCTACGATCCGGCGAGCTTCCCCTTCCGGGCAAACGATGATAGCAATCCATTCCGGGGAAAGAGGATCCTGGTGTTATCAGGCGCCAAGGATAAACTCGTGCCTTGGACTGCTAGCAAGGAATTCGTCGAAGGATTAGAAGTCGGTGATGGGGTCAAGAAGGTAGTCGTGGAGGAGAACGCGGGACACGAATGCACACCTACTATGGTGCGGGAGGCGTCACTATTCATCTCAGAGTGGTTGGCGAACTGAGCGTGGAGGGTGTGTGTATGTGTAAAGCAGAATACAAATGTGGAACCAGAGACAAGTATATGTAGGTATGTGTAGATAAGGTATTCTTCTAGTGCAAGCTGAGTTGTGTGGCATAATCTATAGTTAGCATCCAGAGACCCCCCTCAACCGTATCGTTGGGTTCAATCCATCATACACAATCAATACGATGCCACTGCAAGGTATTACTTTCGAGATGGTCATGCAGCAGGGTGAAGGGAAAGAACACGTATGCCGCCGGCGAGTGCACTAGAGAGAGCGGATTCCCAAGGTAAAAATTCGGAAGATTGATTCTGGGGTGTTTCAGCCAAGAAACCACCCTTCCTTCCACCTCGCGAGAAGAAATGACGCAACGAACTCTTTACAGGCAAACCACACTGCCGTTTCCCCCGTTTCATTATGCCAACATGGCCAACCCAACGCCGACGTACATACGATATTCGAGACGATCGTTGATGGACCTGGGAGCTATCGCGTGATTTTGTGGAGCAGAGGTACGGCTTATATTGATAACGGGGTGAACAAAAGAAGGGGTCCTGTGAGCAAGCTGTTATTGTCATGTGATTATAAATGAAAACGGTACGTGAGCCATGGACATAATGAAGCTGGTGAGGAAGCCTACGCCAGCGGCTGCAAGCCCGAGCTCGGAGAGGTGAGCTGGCATGTGGAGGGAGCGGGAGAGGTCCACTGAATGAGGGACCGGATCTGGCTGTAGACTACGAAGAGAGAAGCAGTTTCTGCCATGGGACCGAATATGGGAACCGGAAGACCCTAGATAGGGAGAAGGATTGAATTAAGTTCGATGATGCCGTGGATGAATCGATGATGGAGGAGCAGCGATAGAGACCCCTGATTCGTTCACCTCGTCATGTCTGGATGAAACCGGAGTGTTTTCGAGTACCTGTGACTGTAAACGGACCTTTGCCAAGTCGAATGGGTATCCGAACACCTCTGCTACCATGCCAGCGATCGATGGAAGGCATGTGTGCGAAAATTGGGGGACCAAACAAGTGGAGCCCATATGATTGAATGTCAGCATGCTTACACTCCCAACTGCGATATCTTTGACCGCACGGCGCACGTATGGTTGGAGTGCCACCGCCGTGAAGAGGGCGCATGGAAATGATCCATGAACGCTCAAAGGCTACGATGATCTCAGGCTCTCTAACTCAGAGCTGAAACATCAATTATAACCGGAGTGAAACGAAGCGTCTCGTGATGGCGTGTCATTCCAAAAAAGGAATTTCGGGGTGCATATATGTGACGTCATGTACCTTGCATTCCAAAACAAACCTGGCTGAAATTCGAAGATTTTTGAAACAGAAATTCAATTATAAAAAGGTCCCTTCCAGCGCGACGACGACCCATCCTTTCTTTTCTCCCCCTCCCATCTTTCTCGTTTCTCTCCTACAACATCACCATCGACATGCCCGAAGGTACCATGAAAGCGTTGTGGTACAACAAGGTCATCTCCCGTGTACCTCGCCGTCCAGAACGACGTCTGATCGGTTGTTGATATCCCAGCCACGAGATTTCGAAATCAAACAAGTCCCGATACCCAAGGTCGGCGACGAGGATGTCCTTCTCAAAGGTAATGTTCTCCGCCGCTGAGGTGAGTTCGGCGTGCTCATGCGTGGCCCGATTTCGTAGTAACGTGTTGTGGTGAGTTGCAAACCACTGAACGATACGTGCATCGCTGACCGATCACCTCGCTGGGTTACTTGATAGGCGTCTGTGGCACGGACGGACATATTCACGACGGCGAGTTTATATCCAAGTTCCCGGTAACACTCTCCCCTTCTGAAACGATGACGTCAATCTGAGTATCTTATCTTGCACCCAACCCGGATAGTTGATCCCAGGGCATGAAGCCATCGGAGTAGTCGCGGAAATCGGTAAGAACGTTAAGGGCTTTGAGATCGGAGACCGATGTGTCGCCGATGTGGGCATCATGGTGAGCATCGTTCGAACGGGGCTCGATAAGAGGGTGCTAACTTTTTCCCGGCGGCATAGTGCGACCAGTGCTTTTATTGCCGTCGGGGAGAATCCCTCTTGTGTGAGAACTTCAACTCCAAGGGAGTCACCATGGATGGTGGCTTTGCCGAATACGTTGTATAGTAAGTTCAGTTTGAACCCTGGCGCCTGTCATCTGGATTGATGTACTATCAGTCAACAAAAGAAGCTCTACAAGATAAAGAACCTCACTGACGAAGAGGCAACCCTCTTGGAGCCCGCCGCTTGCGCGATCCATGGTCTCGATAAGCTCAACCCGCCAGTCGGTGTCGAGGTCCTCCTCCTGGGTGCTGGTCCCACAGGCCTGATCCTCGCCCAACTCCTGAAGCTCAATGGCGCTTCCAGAGTCGTCATCGCAGCTAACAAGGGTATCAAGATGAACATCGCCAGGGAGCTCGAGGCTGCCGACGAATATATCGAACTCGACCGCCAGAATCCTGGACCACAGTGGGAGAAGCTCAAGGCTGATAACCCGTACGGGTTCGACGTCGTCGTAGAGGCTACTGGTGTCGAGAAACTCGCAAATGACTCCATCAACTACGTCCGTAGAGGGGGTACACTGATGATCTACGGCGTCTATGAGAACAAGGCTCTTGTTCACTGGCCACCGTCCAAGATTTTCGGTGATGAAATCAGGGTGAGGAGGATCCACATCAATGGCGCATGGGCGGGTATCTCACCTTTTGCAACAGATCATTGGATCGTTCTCGCAAACATATTGCTTCCCTCGTGCTGTCGCATACCTCGATGGTGGAAAAATCAAGGTGAAGGGTATGGTGACGGATGTCTTCCAGCTGGAGAACTTCCAGGATGCGCTGGACAAAATGAACAGCCGAGGCGCATTGAAGATTGCAATCAAGCCATAGGCAGGACCGTGGTAGAATCCAGTGTACTCTTTATTGTATCGTTATTAGTATTCCCTGTTATCGCATCGGAACAAGGGGTGTACCAGTGTAACAATCTGCATAGTGGGCTCGATGATTTTCGATCACTGACGAAGTACTGATGCGAGTCGGCCTCAATATGGTCAAAGACGCCGTAAGCATTGTGACATGTTCCTGCCATGCTCATTGTCGACTTGTTGAGCGACCAGTTCTGCGGCGAAAGCAACTCGGTTTGTTGGTTCATCAGTGGCGTTTTCGTGCTCCAGCTTCGAGTTTGATTTTCTGTAACCATACAGCTGCGGGGAACGCTATGGCCGACACAGGTGCCAGTGGACTCCATGCCGTGAACAATAGCTTGGTGAGTACTGTTTCAGTGCAGTGATATTCATCTAGCCATCGACGTTTAGGCCTTTTTTTAAAGTTGGCGGGAGAACCGCTAGACGTCGACGGATACCCCCAAGCGCCCTCTGGACTCACGCTCCAGCAAGTCCACATCTACGTGAGACATGGTGCGTCATGCGTCCAAAGTTCCCCCGACGCGTTGTGACCCACATATGTTGTGTCTGTCAGGCGAACGGACGCCTGTGCGGACTCGTATGGCGGATCCACCTGGGAATATTCCGGAACACTGGCAAATGTGTTCTGTGGCGAAACGATTTCGCGAGGCTGTGAATGCGACGACGACGCTCAGTGAATCTGGTACCGAGGGTGTGTGGTTCAAGAGGGGGGTAGAGAGACGCGATGGAAAGACTGCTCCCAACTTGTGGTACGTGAATTCCCTTGATATGAGTGGGAAGGTGACGTTGAGTATGCTCGTAGTTTGTTAGGCGATCTGACAGATGTTGGGAAGGAGGTATGGTGGAGTTGTTTCCCCCCACTCGTTAATCCTGCTCAACGGGTATCAGTCCACGTATAACTTTGGCCTTGCGTTGCGAAAGCTATACGTTAACAAGTAAGCTTTCACGTCTCATGTGTATTAGGCTGAATGAGTTGATCATCGAAGGCTTGGTTTCCTCCCTGGGATGCTACAAAACGAGAACCAGGTCTATTTTCGGTAGGTCACGATCCCGTCGTATCGGTATATTTCATACTAGACTTGCGTCCGTCCAGCTCAACGAACATCTCGCGGACTATCGAATCTCTTGAACAAATCGTCCATGGGTTATATCCCCAAACTTTCTGTGCTGCTGGTGTTATACCCTCGATCTTGGTTCGGTATGTCGCATGGATGGTGCGGAATCGGTGATGTGGATACTGAACCATTGTTTTCAAGGAATAAAGTTGACGAGGATATTGTCAGCAACATTTTATCTTGTCCGCAACTTGAATTGTTAGAGCGGCGCTTCGCGCAAGGTACGTGGGGTAGCATCCTTGTCGAGCGCACCGGCGTACCCGGATGATGTGTCGTAGCTGCCGCCTTGAGATGGAATCCTCGATTACAAACTCTGGATGGAAGGTTGTCAAAATATATCAAGGGAAAACCGATCCGTGTCGACGGATTGCCCCGTGCTTCTGGGATTTTGGATACTGTGAGGCCCAAGATGGGTCATTCTGGGGTGATATGCTCATGTGTGTCACTGCTTCTTCTAGGTTCGTTCAGCCGCTGCACATGGGATCACGGTTCCAGAAGACTTCTGGGACCCGAAAGTGGTCGACCTGATAGTATGTGTTTAGTTGTTTTAACGAGATTCGTGTTTCGCTGATGGTTGTCTATCCAGGAATCTGCTGTTTCGGATGAATGGTTTGCAAGTGCGCATTCACATTCAATCTTGTTGATGGCGTACTGACATTCCCGTCGTAGTCTGTAATTATGAAGTCTTTCCCGTGGGGTGGTCAGGGATCGTTCTGACAAGATTTCGACTAAATGTACAGTCAAAACCGAGCAAGGTCGCCGTCTAGGCATGGGTCGACTTCTCGCGGATCTCTCTACTAGAATGCAGACAAAGATCGCGAAAGCAGACAATGAGCCACTGAAGATACTAGTCTACAGTACCCATGACTCGACGCTGGCTGCGCTATGCAGCACCTTCGATGCCTTTGATGAAAAGTATGGTTCCTTTACTCTAATTCTTGTTGGAATCTCACGCAGATGCATTGCCCACAAACAGATGGCCACCGTTCACGTCGTCGGTCACTTTCGAACTCTACAAAAACGAAACGCAGGCAGTGGCCACATCGAAGTTGCAAACAACATGGAACAATCTTTGGACAAATTCCAACGAGGAGCACTGTACATCTTTTCTTGCCCTTTCATCATCATCTTCTCATGTCCCATTAACCACATCCTGTGCAGATGTTCGAATGCGCTACAAAAACAAGAGCCTGATTCTTCCATTATGTGCAGAGGAGGGAAAACACCTCCCAGGATCTCCGGAATTCTGCAGGTTCACTGTATTCCAGCAGAGGGTCAAGGAGCTTACACCTGTGAACTGGAGTGTGGAATGTGTACAAAAGACAATTCACGCTTCTTAGAGTTTATCTGATGTTGATTTAGAAGGTATCATCAGGGCGGTCGGTGAAGATGTCGTCTTGTCCTTCGATGACGGCCTCGCGCGTTCCTGGTAGACACATCTTCTCCTGTGCGTATCTGGCGCCAAACGCATCCGGGATGTCGTTCAGGTCCATTGATTACTCTGAATTTCATGTATTCGTTGATCCCTTACCACAAGTCCCTATCATATGCAGGACCACGATGCCAGGCTGCACCGCAAAGCACGCATTTTGGAGTTCTTTAAGCTGAGTCTCGTACTCTGCGATCTTCTTGTTGATGCCGCCAGAAATTGCATATTTCGCCATCAGAGAACCTGGGTACGAGCAGTGAAAACGGGGGATACACGCTTATCCAGACTCGGACAATTGTTGGATAGGGAGCGTAATGGGCATTTTGTACGTGTCGATTTTCCTCGATGCATCGGCTGTGTCGACGAACTCGAGGACGACGTCCTTCATTGTCCTGACCAAGCTGGCGATTCGCTGGTCGCGATCTAGTTGTTTGCTGGGAATCTATCAGGGACGTCAGAACATCGAGAACGTATGGCAGAATGACACCTACCGACACACCTTGATCACGGCCGATAGGACCGACCATGGATACGTAAGGACGGATCTACACAGCGCTTCGCAGGATGGATACGATGCAGGCTAGATACCTCGGTAATGGCGTCTGCCGTGGCTGTCAAGCCCTTTAACTTCTGCAAAGCATTCTGCAACGTCTGCAAGTTGGATATGATGGTTGTGCCGGTAACCACCACCTGTCGGGCCACGCAGATGATACCGCCAGCAGCGGTAAGGTGGCGGTTGCTTGCACCGCGTTATCGACCGCCTGGGCTGCTTGAACGTCGTCTGCGGTCACTGAGAACTTTAGCTTGAAACCAACCTGGCCAACTCCATCGCCTGTCTCTTCCGTGAGAGCTTCTTCGACCACTTTGAAGAAGTCTCATAAGAACAGTTCGCTATTCAGAAAGTCAGCATACCTCTATTCATCGCAAGAAACAGCATTCTCTTGCTCCTCGAGTTTCGTCGTCCATGATGCATCGCCCACTGAAAATTTAATGTAGAATTGCCTGTGCGCGGCGGGACCGAGTGCCGATTGTGATATCTTGGCAACACTGTAAGGTTGGACATGGAAAGACTCGCATAGAAACTTACCTTCAATAGTGATTTGGCTCGCTATCGATTCCCACCAGTCTGAGCGATATGACGGATTGAACACAGTCACCTGCAGAGGGTAAAGGTAAGCTGGCTGCAGCTGAAGCTATGTGAGAGCCGAAACGCATGGCATGCCACGAAGTAGTGACGATGGGCGTCTGTACTGAAGCCATTCTATCGGGGCTCTGAGAGTCAGACCAAGGCTAGCTATCAGCAGCATTGAATCCGAGTCACAAACGACTCGGATCATGAGTTTCACAAGCCTGATCTCAGAGTAGGATACACCAGGACGCACCACCAGGGTGGTCGATAGCATACTACAACTTTGCCCCGCTGTTTGGCAGAGTCACCAACTTCTCTAAACCTGCCCTCATCTGCTCGTTCATCGGTGCGCTCTTACGGGAAACACTCTCGACGAACACGTGTGTGTACCCACCCACTGCGGCCGAAGTTTCCGTGGTTTCCGTTTCGAGTCCTCCCATCGCTGGCGGGCGAGACTTGAACACCCCTACTTCGTATGTGACAGAGCTCTTGCCGAGTTGGGTCACTCTGAGGCCCAGGTCGAGCACGTCTGGGAACGAGAGAGGCGCAAAGAACTGGGGGAGAATAACGGTGTAGTGAATACTACGGCAGCAAGTGAATGGGACGAACCTCACAAAACGATGACACGACCAGTCCAATCTGGTTGGACTTTGTAGGTTTGAGTCCGCAGCGCTCGATGAGGTAGGCGTTCACGACTGCATCAAACAAGAGGTAGTAGACTGCGTTGTTGACGTGGGCATACTGATCATTGTCGCTCCTTTACGACGAACATGGTTCAGCGAGAAGGTCGGCAGAAAAAGATGATGTATCGCGAACCAGCGTGTTCGGTAGGAGAGAAAAAACGGATAGTCGGAGCGTCGTCGTTGTTTCTTGTCCTCGGTAGACATGCCAGACAACTGTCAACGCTCGAGCTGGAGGATATACAGCGGTAATAAGCCTGTCACGGTGAACCTTGACAGATGAGCTGGACTACTGTGTATGTACATCCCCAAGTGGACCGTGGTGGGTCTGCCTACAGGAGATTCTGTACATCCATCATTGATCTGACATATCCATCTATACGACCTCCACTGAGGTTGGGGCAGTCACCGGAGTTCCTATCTCGCCCGATGTCTCGTCGCCCTGAAAACGAGGACACGCGACCGATGATTTGTGAGAATCTTGCCAGTCCACGGCCGACGTGACAACAGATACTTAGATAAGATTAACGCGGATAGTCTGGGGTAGATTATCCTGTCGAGTCATAATTTTTTTCCGTGTACATCATTCAGCTCCTCGAGATCGAACAATCCACCGGCTCGAGGTCATTAATCATTCAACACCATGGCAGCCAATCCCCTGTCTAGAGTGTTGGCGAGGCTGCAAAATCTCCCGTCGATATCTCTACCGACGGATTACCCAAGACCAGTCGGGACCAACAAACTAATCGAAGCTGCCCATGTTACAGATCTTTCCGAGCAGACATCTCTTGCCCTACTCAAACTCGCTCTCCACACCGACGATGCCAGTGCAGAAGACGAGGACACCCAAACCACAGAAAGCCGACCCTCAGCATTCCATCTCCTCCTCGCCGCTTTCACCGTACTGCTATACCGATACACTGGCGACAATGACATCGTCATCGGCTCTTCATCTGCTACTGCCAGTGCACCCTTGATTCTCCGCCTGGCAGTCGATCCATCAGATACGTTCTGGTCCATCGTGCGCCGCGTACAGCTTGTCGAGAAGGAGGCAGAGGCAGATGCACTTCCATACGAGACCATCGTCGAGGCTCTCCGGAAGCACAAAGAAGATACAGTGGAGAACGCGCGTCCACTCTTTCGTGTTCGTTTCTTCGACGAGACAGATGAGCCTCGAGAAAATTTTATACGCTCAACCAGTCTCACCTCCGATCTTACCATTTTCGTCACTCGTCCGCCTGCGACATCTCGTTCCTCACTAGCGCCCCGGATCTCGCTCCGAATCCTTTACAACTCCTTACTTTTCACTCCGGCCCGGATTTCGTTTATCGTTGACCAACTCTCGGTGTTGCTACGCAAGGTCTCCGCGAATCCTTCCTCTCTTATAGGCTCCGTGGCCCTGTTGACTGAAAGCCAAAGGGAACATTTGCCGAGCCCAGTTGCAGACCTCCACTGGTGTGATTGGAAAGGCGCAATAACAGATGTCTTCTCTCAAAATGCTATCCGCTGGCCAGACCGCCCTTGCGTCATACAAAGCCTTACCACCACAGGGCCTGACGGAACACAAGACGCTCGCACCTACTCGTATGCTGACATCAGACGAGCTTCGAACATCCTAGCACATCACCTTATCCAGGGTGGTATTATGCGGGAAGAAGTCGTGATGATATATGCATACAGAAGTGTAGAGCTCGTCGTTGCTGTCATGGCAGTCCTTAAGGCCGGCGCAACTTTCTCTGTCATCGGTACGTTGACGTTCCGCATGTCTCCAGTCGGTTGAATGACCCAAATGTTGTTATCTAGATCCTGCATATCCTCCATCACGACAGCAGATTTATCTGCAAGTTTCTCAGCCTCGCGGCCTGGTTGTCCTTGCCGGAGCAGGAAAGATCGGATCCGGTGTGCGGGAGTTTCTCTCCAACAACTTAAACATCCGCGTTGAAGTCCCTGCCCTCGAGTTCTCCCCCACAGGAGAAATTCTCGGCGGAACAGTTGCCGGAACCGACGTGCTCGAGTCGCGTTATCACCTTGCAGAAACTGACCCGAATATTGCCCTCGGACCTGACAGCATTGGCACTTTGTCGTTCACGAGCGGTAGCACTGGTATCCCAAAGGGTGTCCAAGGACGTCATTACAGCTTGACCCATTTCTTCCCCTGGATGGGAGAAAGGTTTGCACTTGGCGATCTGTCCAAGTTCACCATGCTCAGTGGTATCGCTCACGACCCAATCCAGCGTGATAGTGAGTATCGATCATTTCGCTCTATTTCTCTCTCTTGACGCCCCTGCAAGTCTTCACACCACTCTTCATTGGTGCCCAGCTCTACGTCCCCACTGCAGAAGATATCGGTACCCCCGGTCGTCTCGCAGAATGGATGGACGATAACAAGGTCACTGTTACTCACCTCACGCCCGCCATGGGTCAACTTCTCTCCGCTCAAGCTACTCGACGAATACCATCTCTCCTTAACGCCTTCTTCGTCGGCGACGTCCTCACTAAGCGCGATTGTCTTCGTCTCCAGTCCTTAGCGGCAAATGTTCGCATTATTAACATGTATGGCACTACGGAGACGCAGCGCGCAGTCTCCTACTTCGCCATCCCACCTGTATCCGTAGATCCCACCTTCCTTGCTACCCAAAAGGACATCATGCCTGCTGGTGAAGGCATGATCGACGTCCAACTCCTCGTTGTCAATAGATCCGACAAGACCGTCCCCTGCGCAGTCGGCGAAGTCGGCGAAATCTACGTCCGCTCGGGCGGATTGGCCGAAGGCTACCTCGACCTTGACGCGTCCGCGGAAAAGTTCGTTTCAAACTGGTTTGCCTCGTCGTTGTCGCCGTGGAAGGACACGATCCTGCATCCAGCGCATGGTCTTGCTGGACCTGAGTCGCGATACTGGAAGGGTATTCGTGATCGGATGTACAGGTCCGGTGATCTTGGACGCTATCTCCCTGACGGTCGGGTCGAATGTACCGGACGAGCGGACGATCAAGTCAAGATCCGCGGATTCCGAATCGAGCTTGGCGAAATCGATACGTTGATGAGCCAACACCCTCTCGTCCGGGAGAACGTGACGCTTGTTCGGCGAGACAAGGATGAAGAAAAGATTCTCGTTAGCTACTTCGTACCGCTAGACAGTCTTACGTTGAACGGGTTCGCGAGCGAACTCAGCGATGACGATGAAATTGACCCGATCAACAGTATACCGAAATATAGACGGCTCATTAAAGACATTAGAGAGCATCTCAAGAAGAAGCTACCAAGTTACAGCATTCCTACTTGTGCGTACACAGTTGGATCTTGTTCGATCTTTGGGCTAATTTTCCGTGTTCAATCAGTATTCATTCCACTTCATCGCATGCCCCTGAATCCCAACGGCAAAATAGACAAGCCCGCGCTTCCTTTCCCAGATACGGCTCACGCACATGTCGCTCACGCCGAAAACAGGGCTGCCTCCAAGGCTGTCAAACAACGCACTACCATCAGTGCTACGGCAGAAAAATTATCTTCGATATGGGCAGACATTTTACCCAACTCACCGGAGACAATCCCACTGGACGAAAGTTTTTTCGATCTCGGAGGCCACTCGATCCTGGCCACTCGTCTCATCTTCGAGATTCGAAAGCAATTCATCGTCGAGGCACCCCTAGGTCTCATCTTCGACAAGCCGACCATCGGTGGCCTAGCAGCCGCCGTTGACGCCTTGCGCGATCCGGACTTTGGTATCGCCCACCAAGACTTGAATTCTCCTCCTCCCACTCCAATTCACACCATGAACGGTATACCTAAGAAAGCCACGCCTGCTGTTGTGGAATATGGCCAAGATCTCGACAATTTGATTCCTCGTCTACGCGATTCTTACCCGCCGCTGCCTGCTGACTTTGATACGCGCGCTTTGACGGTGTTCCTCACGGGTGCCACTGGGTTCCTTGGTGCATTTGTCTTGCGTGACCTTCTTCAGCGAAAGGAGAGGGTACACAAGGCTGTCTGTCTAGTTCGTGCGTCTTCAGTCGAAAAGGGACTTCAACGATTGAGAGAGGGTTCGAGTGATCGCGGTGTCTGGGACGAGGCATGGGTCACGTCCGGAAGACTTGAAGTCGTCATTGGTGACCTCGGGCAAGATCGCTTCGGCCTGGACGATAGCACTTGGTCTCGCGTTGCGGAAGAAGCGGATGCCGTACTACACAACGGTGCATTGGTTCGTCACTCGTGATTGACATTTTGAATGTTTGAAGAGCTGAATTTCTTTTTATAGGTGCACTGGGTTTATCCGTACGAGAGACTTCGATCACCCAACGTAATCGGAACATTGACAGCGATAGAGTTGGCTTCGACGGTAAAGCAAAAGCTTTTCGTGTTTGTTTCTTCAACCTCTGCCATTGATACGGAGCACTATGTCCGATTATCGGACTCGTCGAGTCACCTGCGTTCCGAGCGAAGAGGTATCCCTGAAAACGACGATCTGGAGGGCGCAAGGACTGGTCTCAATGCTGGGTACGGGCAGAGCAAATGGGTTTCTGAGAAGCTACTATTCGAGGCGGGCAGACGTGGACTTAGGGGACATATTGTCCGCCCAGGATATGTCGTGGGTGATTCGCAGACCGCAGGTACGACCGATTGGCTCCTGCCCGATTAGTACTGACAGTTGCGTACGACAGTAACCAACACGGACGATTTCATCTGGCGGATGGTCAAAGGCTGTGTGCAGCTGGGGCTCGTTCCTGACATCAATAACACCGTGAACATGGTCCCAGTGGACCATGTGGCCCGATGTACCACACTCGCCGCACTCGCTCCTCTACCAAACGCGACACAGTCTGTGCTGCATATTGTGGCCAACCCACTTCCGACGTTCAACGCCTTGTTGACATCACTGACGGATTATGGTTTCTCCACGCGGCAATGTGAATACCTCGTCTGGAGACGCGAGCTTGAAAAGCACGTCATGGAAGTTCAAGATAACGCATTATTCCCACTACTCCACTTCGTCTTGGACGACCTTCCAACGAGCACCAAGGCCCCTGAGCTCGACGATGCGAATACTGTTGCACTGCTACTGCAAAGTCATGCGAAAGAAGGCGGTTACCCGGTATCCACTGTTTCCTATGAATTGATGGGCCTGTATCTGGCTTGGCTCGTGAGGGCGGAATTCCTTCCACAGCCTTCATTGCCTACTCCCAAGAAGACGCTGCCTCCGTTGGCAAATGGCACCACCATCAAAGCTGCGGGGCGAAGTGGGGTTTAGGAGATGAAAAGTAGCAGACAGGCATTATTAGCTTGCAGAAGGTTTGATCCCTCCGGAGAAGCAGCGGCGATATGATTCAGAGTGTCATATTTGTAGACGAAAACGTGTCTGTGTGCCAGTTTGCCATGACCAGCCCGCCGGGCTTGAAAGTGTCGACTAACGAGAACCCGGCACTGAACGTAACGGAGGTGGCTTTGTTTCAAGTTGAAATGGCAACTTCAAGCCCTCGATCATGATGATCAATGATCGAGTTTTAGGAAGCGGAAGCTTCGGGTGTCAGGCCGACCGCTTCCTAAAACGTCTGGTTGCGAGACTACACGTACCGTACACTCCTCAACTTCAAGAACGGAGGAAACCTATATTTGGGTCATATTGACAGGATGATAATTTGACAGAATGCTGTGACATTCGTCTCTTCAATGACACTGAGATCCACCATAGATGATAGCAGCCTTAAAGTTGCAGGCTACTATAATACTTGGTCCAATTTAGACTGTCGACTCTGGGCCAGAAGCCATGGATCCCCAGGCTCAGCGCTCAGCGCTCAGCTTCCAATATGATCGCTATCGTTCGGCTCACCAATTTCCCGGTCACAGTCTATGAAGGTCACGTTCCACTCAGAACCGGAAACATTAACGACGGCCACACATTACTGTCGTTAACGGCAGTGTGCCCGGATTTGTCCACAGGCTTGAGGCAACTGGTAACTTGCCTTCATATAAATTAGCTCTTCCCCCCGACCCAACCAAGCCTCTTCGCTATCACGTCCACGTCCCTCCCTAATGGGTGATACATCAGGTTTCGGGACGGAAAGGTACTTGCGGATTATATCCCTCTCTGTCGCGGGTTATGAGTAAGTTCGTTCCTCAGCGTCGTTCTGTGTCTCGTGCTGCAGCACTCCAAGTTGGTTGCTGATCGATGCGCGCATCTAGCTACATCATCACACTCCCTGCCGAGCTGCGGTTCTATCGAAGTCAGTCAAATATTTTCCGTCCAAGGTCGGTTGGTGATGCATTGGTGATCGCGTGAGGTGGAATACCTTGGCTGACTTGTGGTTCTCAAGTCTGGGATGCATCCTTTTCATCCTCATTCGGTGAGTTGCTTGGTGCTGTGGCTCCCTCTTGCATGGATCTAATTGGGCGACAGTTATGCTAGCATCATCATCATGGTCATCAGTAATTATGGCGTGCTTGCGACATCTTTCACGGAGGACGCATGCCAGCACTACTATATGCTAGCGCCAGTCTTCAAAGGTATTGTATTGAAAGGGTTGGATGCATTGTTCTTGTACTCATCGGTCTTGCAGTCATTCAAACGATGATTTCACAAGTCATCCTCGGCGTTAGGTGAAATTATCTGGTTACTCTCTGGTTTTTCAAGCGGGTTAGACTTATACGTTCTACAAGGGCGTACAACATCGCTCGGAGAAAGAGATCGGTGGGGATTGGTCTCCTGGCGGCATTCTTCATTACCACTGCAGTAAGGCCTTTCCTTCAACCTGCCAATTTCGGTCTTTGCTCAAACTTCCGAACAGCTTCAGTGGTTTACGAACATGTACAGTCGTGTCCGTGAGTGATTCGATGCTTTTTGCTCCGGAATAAAAATTACTTACTCTAGATCGCTATTAGCTAGTCAGGTTAACGTGAGTTGCCTTGTTCTTCCATATGGAATGGGTTGAATCTTACGAGTCGTTGCATACCAGGGAAGGTGAGTCAACGGATCTTGCTGCAATTCATTCCCTATGCAGATTAAACGGCCCCCGTTAGTTGCACGCCTGGCAATGCAGGCCCTCCTACAGCATGGGCTTACTACCTCGTAACTATGATGTGGGATTTGGGAACACTAGCCATTTCAACATTTTACCTCGTGCGCTATAATAGTATCAATGGGCGGTTTGTCCATTCCCTTTCCTTCACGTCGCATGAATGCTCAACTACAATTTCACCCTTGTAGATTTTCGCGGCTAATTAGAACGTAAGCGTTCTTCGCGTATATACAACGACCCGTGATATCGGACTGATGTCCCTGGAAATCTCAGGATGATCTATGATGGTCTTGGATATTTTGTGGTTTTAACAGGTGAATTTCCTTGAGTGGTTTTGGCGGTAATCTCTCCCGGGCTGAGGCAACCTCGAAGGTGTCAATGTTTTCAATCTCATTCTATACCGGAATAGTACCCAAGCGATTCAGGTGAGCATGCTTTCATTTCCGAATAAGAGACAGTCCTGAGCTAACCGGACGGGGATCAGTCTTCAGGGTAGGTTATGCGTATCTACCCATTATCGCCATCCCGATAACATCCACGTTTTGGACCTTGTTGTTAGTGCATCGCTTGGTTACGCGGTCATTTGGATAATGAGTCAACGAATCCTGATTCATTTACGAGGTAAACCATTCCAAGGACATGTACTGGATTTTTGTCGTGCCTGACAGAATGTTGACATTTAGAACTCTCTGAACCCGCGGAGCAAGCACGGTTCGACAATATCATCCTCACACGCCCACTTCAGCAACGTTCTGTCACTTCAGCAATCCGTTCTAATTTTGAACTGCAGAAGACCCCGATCGATTTTGAATATGGGCAAAGGCTGCACGTACATGATAGGGAGCTTGACGTTCAAGTGCATGTCGAACAATCTGTGACGGTCGATTACACTGGGACTGACGAACAATCACCGAGAAGACCGGGTAAGATGGGGAATTAGGGAATTTTAACGGTCGTCGCATTGTATGTGAATAGCGTTCGTTCGCTGATACAATCTAGCCATAATCTAGGAATTATATAAAGGTTGAATACCCCGGCCAGATCAGTATGGGTCAATTTTAAATTGGCGGATCCACGTCAGAGTCGCAGTCGAGCTCATCTGTCTCCGCTCTCCTCGACCACCGTGACGACGTCGACTCGGTGACCGACCAACTCATCACTAATATTCATCACCCGACGATTATCATAGCCTGAGGACATTCAGAGTGACCCCTAACTCGATGTCCCTAACCTCCTCGCCTGTCGTGTCGGAGTACTCTATACACAACCCCATCACAAAATATGCTCACTTCTCGCATTCCGTTCGTAAATCGCCCTCGACAGGGGAGATGTCCATCGTCCAGAGAAGTTCTACCACGGTCGACGTTTGTGGATATGAAGGCACTGGCACACACCCCAGTTTCCTTGGTACCTCCGAATTCTTCTACGACTCTCGCGCAGGTGCGTGTTTCTCATTTTCCGTCGCGGAGATGAACCTGAGGATGAACTTGTCTCGTTTGCAGTGTGAGTATCTGGTCCCTATCTCTAATCGAACGATGATGCACATCCCACCAGATATGAGAACCCGTTGATTACAGCCACGTCTCGTGCGGTCATTTCCGACATCCACGCCCTCAGGCGTCTCTGTTGCGCCGTCGACGTACCACGCCCATCATCCGTTTTGCATGCCGTGTTGAGGACGCGCCCACCGAAACAACGGGACGGCGATCCTTGGTTCAAGGCGATCCGGGTATGGACACAAGTGGATGATATCAGCGAAACAGAGAGCTTTGGTGGGTCTTCCTTGTATCCTCTGCTTCCCGGTTGCTTTCTCACCCGGTCATGTTTCACTCTGTATCACCCCCTAGATGGCCACAAGAAGAGTCTCGTCGAGTACACGCTCAACGTGCTCTTCCTTCCTGACCTTCATACTACATACAGAATACCCAAAACGTTGATGCTACACCGTCCACCGCCGCCTGGTTCTCCCGCTGATTCTCAATTGTCGTTGGCCGTCCCAGCTTTACCGTCTCTGCCGATACCTGGGACGCCGATCACAGTACCCTCACCGCTCCATTTCCAGTTGCCGGTGATGACACGACTGAGCTTCAACGAACAGGGTCAAATCGCGTACCACCGAGATATCTGGGACGTGCGTGATGTGGTGCGACTCATCCCGGGGGTACGCATGCTGTTGTGGTTCATGGGACGGGCGGGCGCCTGGGGTCTTAGCTGGATCAGTCACAAGGTTTGCTCATATGTGGACAGTTCGAACGTTTCGCACGACGACATGAACATGAACGGGGATTCCACGGGCGTCATGAAGGATGAATCCGCACTACTCACGTCTCAAGCAGATTCAAGTGTTTAGATGCGGTACTGGTTCATCCAGTGAGTTTCTATACTAGTGGTCAGGGTTTTTGTTTTTCTGTTCTGTCTCTGGGTCTTGTCATCACGCATCTGTAGCATGGTTTCGCTGTATTATTCTGTCATGCCTGTTACGATTGGAACGACTGTGACGTATTCAGTGCCCAGCCAGGGTTTGATAGGTGGAAGGGCTGCCCCTTTCCACTGCGGCGTAGCGCATACAAGTATGAGCATCTCGGGACGACGTTACTGGGCTCAGTGAATTGTGGCATCTTGACAGACTGTATTTCACCACGAAGATGGAGACCAACAACGAATGGTCAACTCATGGAGATTAGTTCCTTCGAGTTGCTGTTGATCCCCCTCCCTTCAACCCATTCATCCACATTAATCTTCTACATATCAAACATGGCAAGATGGCCGAGCGGTCCAAGGCGTGTGACTCAAGCTGCAAAGCTTGCCTGCTTAAGGCAGGTTTCTCATCTCCGTATGGAGGCGGGAGTTCGAATCTCCCTCTTGTCATCTTTTTGTCGTTATTTTCGGTGGCATCCGGTTGCAACATTCAAGCCACTTTTTTTTTAATGGTTCTCTCACTAATGTAGACGCTCCTTCGTGGACCGAAGAGATCCGAGAAAAGTTATTGCCTTCGATGAATGATGGTTTCCTCGACGATCAACATAAGCTATACACTTTACATACATCACAAGGTCCTGAAAAGTGTCCTTTCTACTAAGAGTAGTGACGGGCAGTCGGCTTCACCTTCAACCAGGTTTCATCCAACAGCTTGACGAGATCTTCGGGGAGGGAACCCTTGGTGCTGTGTTCCGGTGTCATTCATTCAATGCCATCACACAAAAGGGGTAGAATGCCTACCTCTCCTTCAGATTCGAGTCCAACTGGACGGGGTTACTCGCGCCAATGATCACACGATCCCCGAGCTCGGGGTCCAGTTTGCTGTGGTGCTGCAACCACCTAAAGGCAGCTTCCGAAAGGGGGATGTTATTCTTGTCCTGATCCCGCCAAGCAACGTCAGTTTCCTGCGGCGACAAACTGAACTTCGTTGAGGAAAGTGCTCACCAGTGCGGCTTTCAACTCTCTGAGAGCGGGTAACATCGGGGTATAGTTCTTTTGAAGGGATTTAGCGATAACGGAGACTTCTGGGTCCCATCGTCCACCGGGCTCTTGGGTATCGGCCTCGGTCAAGATCCGTCCGGCGAGTGCGCCGCTTCTACGATATGCAAATGAGCAAGGGCGATCAAAGGAGACATCGACGACGGTGCACGTACGCGAGCGGACTGTATGCGTAGAATCGGATTCCGAAGTGCCTCAGGCAGGGGAACAACCTGTGAATAGATCAGCTTCGATACCATTTACTCGCCGCCATACGGGGGGAAGGACGGACTCGGTTTCAACGTTACGCTCGATGCAGTTGTACAGACCTTGGTAAACCGTGGGTTGGATCCAACCATGCTGCCTGGCGATGCACACCGCTTCCGCGACCTTGCACGTCTGTCAGCGTGAATCTGACACGAGGCATGGACGGGACTTTACCTCCCAAGAATGGAAGTTACTCAACCCGAATTCCTCACTGGAAAGGATTGAGCGAAGGCTAGTTTTATGTAGAAACCGAGGAACTCACAAGAGCCCTTCCGTGTAGAGCTCGTTCACCGCGCGAAGGGTCTCCTCGATCGGTGTGGCACGGTCTGGTGCGTGGAGATAAAAAGTCTGGATCTTGACTTTTCCGAGAGACTTTTCCGATGTTCGGAGGGACTCTTTGACCTTCTCCGCTGCGAGTCCGCCAGGTTGGGAAGGATGAACTCTGTAGTACATCCGGCAGTCAGTCACACGCAAAGGCTTGTCGATGATTTTACGAAACGACGCACTTGGTGTCCACTGAAACTCCCTTTAAATCCAGCTGGCTAATGAACTGTAACGCAGGGGGGTAGTGAATAATGGATCCACATGGTCGATCGATGCGTTTACTTACCTCTTCAGACGTTCCACCGCCGTACACGCGGGAGGTGTCGATCTTGTCATTCCCATAGCTAACAAACAGATCCACGAGTCCTTGGGCGTCTTCGACTTTGTTCACGCGCGCACCGATGGACTTGGGGCCCACGAGACCGAACTGGGCTGCACCCTGTTCAAGTCAGCACAATATGTCATCGATCGCACAGATCAACATCATGGGTAAGGTGAGCAACTTTGTACTGGACGATGATCTAGAAGATCGGGACTAACCAAGACAAGCTTGATACGGCTCGACATGATGAAAAGCGGGTCCAAGTTTTCCGATGGAGCACCTGGGAGTTAAAAGATAAGTACACAGACGCTGTCAACAACGCTCTCAGCTTGGTTTTCCCGTGTGATAAGTAGTTGTCATAGTTCTTATTTTACACCATATTTAATGACATGCCAAATGGATTAAGAATCCTGTCGAGAGTAGCATCGACTTCAGATCGAGGCCAATCTCTCACTTACAGTAAACCGTGTCGATCGAACGACCGACTCACCAGCAGAACATCTAGTCGGTCAACTTAGATGAGCACCTTAGAAAACGAGATCAAAAGGAAAACGAAGCTTAATTCAATGTAGTCACAGCCCTTATATCCTCCAATAGCCCATCGACTCCTTTCTCGGCTTTACATCCCCCATTCGACGACGCCTTCTTGAACGTAAACCCAAAACTCACTCCACCTCCCAGTGAGCGTTCCTCCCCAGCCTTATCGCCCTTGAGGTATTCATCCACGGTCTTGCACAGGCCTTGCATAGTCGTATACGGTCCATTGTATCCAAGACCTCCTTGAGCCGGAGAACGGCGGGCTTTAGAGTCGTCAAATATCAAGTGTACCGACACGAGCGCGAAGATAGAAGGTTGCAGATTGATGATATCTCCGGAAATGGTGGGTATTATTCTAGCAATTGCGCGTCCGATGAAGGAAGAGGTTGAAAGGACTGCTTTGGTAACATAAAGAGTTGAGATGATTTGCGATACTGCGAGCATCAATGTGGGTGGTACCAGTGGGAAGACAGTTTCGGGGGCTAATGTGTTGAGCGCTGTGTAAGCATCACCGTAGGTGATTGGAGGTCCTGCATCCGTGACTGTGAACGCCTGACCGCCGATATCGGGGTTTGAAGTGCCTCTTTCTAGTTCTATGAGGCGTTGTTCGTAGCACAAGTGCGCGAGAGCGCAGTTCTCTACATAGATGAATGAGTGTAGAATGTTTGGATTCCACGTTGGGTTGTTCTTCCGAACAAGATAAGCGCCGCAGAGAATGTCTCCACCAGGACCAAAGACCCCATTTCCCGGACGGAGGCACCCGGTCCTTAGTGTACGTGACCCGCTGGGAGACTTGTCCACTGCACGGACTTCCTTCTCTGCGAGCAGCTTGGAAACGGCATAGTTGGAGAAGAACTGGTCATGTTGCTTCGGCAAGTGATTGTCGTCGTCGTCGCGTACTTGGACGAATAACTTTGGCTCCTTCTCCCACGGCCATAGCCAGAAACGCGTTCGGCGTACGGATACGGAAGCTGACGAGGTATAGACGAGGGTGTTTACGCTGATCTCCTTGGAGGCTTTGATCACGTTAAGCGTGCCCTGGTGGTTCACTCTGGTTGAGCGTGAGAGGAGCTCGGGATGCCACTCATAGAACCGGATGTTGGCCGCGGTGTGAAAGACTGTAATCTCTGGATCCTCTTCGGCGTCTGTGGTGTCCGGCCAAGGAGCCTTGAAGGCATTGAAAACGGCGATCGCGTCAGAAACGTCGACCTGGAAGAATGCGACTTGCTTCGCAGCACCAGACAGCAAATCTGGGCGAGTGGGAGAGCGAATGTCGAGAATTCTGATTCTTCTTGGATCCTCGCCACGCTCCAGCAGTTGGAGGATGATCCAGCCACCCAAGAAGCCCGCCTAGAAGAGAACGATGAGTCAATCGAGCCAAGGAGAGCAAGACAACACCTACACCGCCAACGACGATATAGCGTCGACCAGTCTTGGGAGGAAGCAAGTCCTTGATCGAAATTGGGTTTCCCGAGAGCTCCTCTGCAGCTGCCAGTACACTTTTCGGTGCGAAACGAGACGGTGAGAGGGCTACGGCTTCGGGTGGAAGCTGACCGAGTTTCCTGTCGTTCAGGTAGCCATATAGAAAAAGTGAGGCGACGGCGAAGAACAAGCTGCATAACAAGGTCAACATCGGTAGCGGTTCGAATCACACCGCTTTTCTACGAGTTGCACTTGTTGGCGGTCCAGTTCGTTGAGTGTACTAGGGGCCGTGTACCACGAGTTTGGTGCATGCAAATCTCCAAAGAGGAAGCAGGCTAGTACCGAATGAGTTGTCCAAAGGCTTCTACGTGCCAGCTCACAGGTGACAGAGAGTATTGATGAAACTCGAAACCCTTGACCACACTCGGAGTGGTATTTGTTACGGTACATACATACCACATCGGGACCTCTGTACGCAAGATAGCAACTCGAAACTCAGGAAACAGTGACTCCTTGGCAATCATCCGACCCCAGTGAGTACATCACCCATTACGAGGAGTTCCTCGGGCTGCGGACATAATGTTGGAAACCATTTTCCACACAAAGAATATGGGCCAAGTCATCCTTCGCCAAACACCACTGTTCGGTGCGTGGAAGACACTCTCATCCTGAAGGGTGATCACTAGCCACGAGGTGAACAAAGTGAGAGGCAGAGCAGCTTCGACGTAGCGAGCGAGGGTCCCTGTGGCGGGAGGGTTGATTTCCACGACGTTCATGCTGAACACGTTCTGTCGAAGAGATGAGATTGCGGACATGATAGTCAGCAATGCTTACAGCTAGATAAGTTGCAGGGATGAAGATCATCGTGAGATAAGCTATCTGGTGTAACAGTAAGCAGCCTGTAACAGGCAAGCAAAATGAGACATACCTGCTTCATAGCGCCTGAATCCTGCATGGTTATCTTTGCTAACCCTTGCATAGCCTTGCTGTCCTCTATGCTCACAGTCGCGAACGCCTGAAAACAGGTGATAAGTAGGAGTGAATGAAAAAATAGTGAAGAACGTCGAAGGCGAACCAGGCGAATAACGTTCTGCAGCCGGTCAAATTGCAGTTCTCTTTGCCCACTTAATCTTGTGATCTCAGAGATAAGATTATCGGCCTCCCTGCGCAACAACATGGTAGAGTCATCGCGTTCCTCCTGGGTAATCGAGGGTACGTTCATCGCTGGATTAGGAGTGTCTCTCACAAACTCGACAGACAACTGAAAATCACGGAGAAGTTGTTGGAAGTACAAGAGATGTGCCTGGAGCTTGTGCAACTCTCGAGTAAGTTTGATGTCGTTCTCTCTCAGGACATGCGATTCCTGGAAGAAATTGAAACGAAACTGCGCTCTGAGCGATAAAAGACGTACGAGTGCGTTGATATAGCGATATAGCACCTCAAACGCCTCGTCCCAGGCATAAAGTGCATACCAGAGAATGGCAAGAAAGAGGAACGTCGGGTCTTTGGACCTGGCGAAGATTTTCGACCAGTATACACTATCACCCGTCCTCTGAACAAGTAATTGGAGCCGCTTTGCAGACGTTCGCTGCAACTCTCCGCTGGGATGATAAGAAATGATGGTACTCGTCGTCGTTGTGCGGACCATATGTATGGCCAGTAAGTCCTGGAGCAGGATTTGGTTACCTGGTAACGTTGGGATCTGAATTTGCGGAATTCCGGGAAGAGGGGATACGTACCAGGGAGAGAAAGTGGTGCTTGAGTGTCGATGATCTGTTGCTCCCCTGGGGTGCACGTTACCCAACTGTAGGGAGAAACCGGAAAGAAAACCCACCTGTGTATGGTAGCAATTCTTCGAGCAATATAATGGATGCAGTTTCGTCGAAATTGATACTCGTTTCCCTCACGGGTCTCGTTCGTGTAATTGGCCGGTGATTTTTCATTGTACGAATAAAAGGGAGAATAACAGTTATGTCTAGCTAATGTGAGTGGGATAAAGAAGCGCCATTATATTTACTTACGATCTTCTTGAGCTTTGGGATCTTCTTGGTATCTCGACGGGATCCAATTGGCAGAGGACGCAAAGAAAAAGGGTTCCACATTGTATCTGGTGAGAATCAAACCGATATCGTAACGCATAGAATCTGTTGCACGTACCTTGTGCCCAATATTTTCAGAACAGGAAGTGTCATGTCCTCGACAAAAAGTGCACGCACTCGTAGGTTCGAAGGGGGCTGTGGTGGGTCAGTTGGCTTCAGGAGCAGTATGCAGTACTAATGTACTGCTCACAAGTGCCCCTAATTCATTCCAAAATCCTTCCATGACAGCTGGGTCGTCGTTGCGAATAGTGCGCGCTCCGTCAATCGGCTCGAAATCCCCATCATGACGTACGTCTACTTTGTACACAGTAGACCGCTCGATATCGTTACATTTCGTCAGCATCTGGCTTCTATCCACCTGTTCGCGCGTCCAGTTTCTGAACAAACTTTGCGGGTATAGGCCCCATTCCGAGTTATCTGTCAGAGGTGGGGGAGGTCGAACCTCGCTGGCATCCGTATCAAAGTTCATCCATGGCCACGGCGCCGCAGGTGCTGCATGTCGGTATCTGCTCGAAAGGCAACGAGTTACTATCTGCTGAGTGCCCAGCGTTAGGTGCACACAACATGATCCGCCACTCACATTGGCGCTGGGACTTTATGTTGCTCGGTCAGACTCTTTTGAAAGTCTCGCTTTCTACCGATGGGAGGGTATTCAGCGTTGCCGACAGTTTTGCTCATCGCCGAGGGTATGGGCGAAACGAAGAACCATCGCGCGCCCACAACTTGCTTGCTACAGGAAGTCTCAGGCTATTCCCCCCTTGTGCCAAGCAAGTTGCCTCAGTGCGGGATTAACATCAACCGTGCTATTTCAGGAATCAGGCTACAAGGGCAAAAGCAGTAAGCAAACGAACCCAACCTGCCAGATGGTCTGATCACAAGCCCATGACGCATACTTATGCATGATGACTCCAAGCCCACATCGTGTGAGGTCGAGCCATGAATCAGAACAAGGACACTATATCTGATTATTTTTGCTTTTGTAACTCATATTTATTTCTTACAAAATATTCCCGAGCCTGCGGGAGTAGGTCAATAAGAGTATGTACACTGGATATCCCAAAGCTCATTCGAAAACAACACGAAACAAATCTACCACTATATGATAAGCATATCTACATTCTGATCCATCAGAGGTTGGAACACGGGTATTCGAGAATGGGACAGAAAAGTTGAACAGTACAGTATCAACGACGATGGACCCGATTGGGGCGCTCGGAGGGGAGCACCAATTTGATGCATGCGAATATTACCTGATAAACGAAGATCACCGGCCACGCAACGCGTCGGATGACCCCGGATCCTGGTGGGTGGAAGGCGCTTTCCGACTGAAGGGCTATGACTAGCCACGAGGTGAACACAGTGAGCGCCATGGTGGCCTCGACGTAGTGGGCGAGGCTCTCATTGGTAGGAGGGTTGATTTCTCTGACGTTCATGCTGAACACGTTCTAACGGAGACATGAGCCTCGCGGGGATGAAGTGTGCAGAAGACCTACGGATAAGAAACTCGCTGGTAAGAAAATCATGGTAAGATAAGCTATCTATCGGATAACGATGAGTAAGGTGCAAACGGGAAACGGAAGATCAAACACACCTGCTTCATAGCAGCCGAGTCTTGCATGGTGGTCACCGCCAACCCTTGCATGGCTTTACTGTCCCTGATGTTGACAGTCGCGAATGCCTAGTGAAATTGTGTGAGAAACGAGAAAGAGGATCGTCATCCAAGACGAACCAGATGTATAACATTTTGCAGTCGATCTGACAGCATCTCCCTCTGCCCACTTAATCTTTCGATCTCAGAAATGAGATTGTTAGCCTCCTTGACTAGGAGTTCTCGAGAGTCATTACGCTCTGTCTCGCTAGCCGCGAGAACGCTCATCGCTGGGTTAATCGTATCTCTAACGAATTCGACTGATTTCCTGAAATCTCGAAGGAGCTGCTGATAGTACAAAAGATGTGCTTGCAGTTTATGCAGCTCTCTGGTGAGTTTAATGTCGTTGTCCTTGAGGACGTCGGATTCCTGGTTAAGATAATTAATGCGAGATGTGGTAAGAGAAATGGAGGCTGCCTACGAGTGAATTGATATAGCGATACAACACCTCAAACGCCTCGTCCCAGGCATAAAGTGCATACCAGAGACTGGCAAGAAAGAGGAACGTTGGGTCTTTGGACCTGGCAAAGATTTTCGACCAGTATACACTATCACCCGTCCTCTGAACAAGTAATTGGAGCCGCTTTGCAGACGTTCGCTGCAACTCTCCGCTTGGATGATAAGAGATTATTGTACTCGTCGTTGCGGTGCGGTGCATATGTATGGACAGTAAATCCTGCAGTAGAATTTTGTTGCCTATATCAAAGAGAGATAAGTCGTCATCAAGGCAAGCTCGGAGAAATACCTACCAGGTAAAAGAAGAGGCGCTTGGGTATCAATGATTTGTTTCTCGTCTGGAAAATAAGTTATTAATTGGTGGAAGGAAACCAGGTCGACACTCACCTTTATAGGGTCGTTGTCCGTCCAATGACTGATCAAACTCAGAGGAGGAAATACTTCTGGCTCGCACTCTTTTTGAGCGTTCGATCGGTCTTTGATTTTTCATTGTGCGAATAAAAGGCAGTACAACGGTGATATCTGCCAGATATGAGTAAAGGGCTGTGGGCGAACAATGGCAACTCACGATCTTCCGTAGGCTTGGGGTCCTCTTGGTACCGAGATGGTATCCAATTTGCAGATGACGCAAAGAAGAAAGGTTCGACATTGTATCTAGCTAGATGAGATTTCTGCCGCGCCACACAGATAGTCAATCACTTACTTTGTTCCCAAGATCTGCAGAACAGGTCGCGTCACGTTATCAATAAACAGGGCTCGAACTCGAACGTTTTGAGGTGGCTGTTGTTGAGGCGCTTGGGTCATGCTTAGATTTACAACGCAATTATGACTCACATCCTGAGACAAGTGCTCCCAATACATTCTCGGATTCGTAACGTGAATGGTGCGATCCTCCTCCGTTCTGTCGAAACTTCCATCACGAAATACGTCCACCTTGTGGACGTAGCAGGGCTCCGTTTTGTTGCATTCCTCTAGCATTTTACATCTCTCCACCTGCTCTCTAGTCCAGTTGCCGAACAGGCTTTGAGGGTAATGACTCCACTCTGGGTCCACTCCAATGTTTCCGGGTGGAAGCGGTCGTACTTCACTGTTGTCCTCATCGAAATTCATCCATGGCCAGGGCGCTGAGGGCGCTGCATGACGGTATCTGAGAGCGCAACGAATTTTCGGGTTGAGAGTGACGTTCAGTGGAAAGATTTACCACTCGCCGCCACTCACATTGGCGCTGGAACTTTGGGAAGTTCTGAGACGTCTTTTTGTAGGCCTTCTCTGTACTGCTCGCCGGTGAAATGCGAGGTAGGACTCGGCGGTTCTAGGACTTGGATGATGATTGCGTCGTCCATTGTTGAGGGGGAAAGGGAAGGTTGTGCTGAACGCGCCCACTACACATAAAAACGTTTGCCTGGGCCTTAGGCGCCTTTCACGCCAAGTCACGGCATCTGAAGAACACCGACCAATTGCGTAACAAGGGAATCCGAACAAGAACAATCACAGATATGTATGTATGTGCCAAAATGAACCGGAGATACTAAGACTCTCTCCAAATTGTACAGTGCTTGGGTCATCTTGAAAATATTTGAGACTGACAGACATGCTCAGGTTGCGTTGTCCGTTGGCAACATTAACTTACACATGCCAAAACCAACTGTTTGTGAGCGTCGATCAGCTTGCAGAGCTCACAGGGACAGTGGACATCAGTCGGGGATCACGCCGTGGTGTGAAAACCATGCATGTTCAGTCATGTGAGTTGTGTGCAAAGTTCTTTCATGTTGGAATCCACGAGTCTCCTTGGGTTGGAGGGGAATATATGTAAGCGGCCTCATGGCTTCACGGCCACCTTCAGTGCTGTCCTACTGTTCATCTTATCAAGCGCTTGTTGATACTCGCTGATTCTGTACACGTCAGTGACCTGTTTTTCATCAGCCGCGTATTCTCTGTGCTCTACGAAACATTGCTCACCATGCCCTTTACATTGATTTTCCCACTGTCAAGGTAGGCCACTGCGCGAGGGAAACAATGTGTTTGTGCAAACGAACCAATAATCTTCGAAGACGATGAGATACGCTCACAAGGCAAGTCACTGTGACCGGCTCACCTTGATTTCGTCCCCAAAGATCTTTGAAGGAGGCCAGTGCACGCGGTGATCGTTGGCATAAACACCATAGATCATGAGTGTTCCACCTCTTCTGACGTAGTTGATGGAGTCGTTTGCAACCTTTTCGTTACCAGTCGCCTCCACCTAGAGGACGTTGATTCTAGATCCACGTCCAGGAAAAGTGAAGTCTTACCACGACATCGAACCCGTATGGGTTGTCCTTTTTTAGTTGCTCCCACTGAGCTGCAGCATCATTTCGATCCAGTTCGATATACTCATCAGCTGCATTGAGTTGCTTTGCAAGCTGTGTTTTGATACCCTTGTTCGCAGCGATGACCACTCTGGATGCGCCGTTCAATTTGAGCAATTGTGCGAGGATCAGACCAGTTGGTCCCGCTCCGATGACGAGTGCCTCAACGCCGACTGGGGGGTTGAGTTTGTCCAAACCGTGGATGGCGCATGCGGCGGGCTCCACCAACGTCGCCTCCTCGTCCGTGAGGTTATAAATCTTGTACACTTTCTTAGCTTCACTAAAGTCACCTGTTCAGTACCAGCACAGGTAAACATCAAACGACGTACAAAACGACATATTCAGCGAATCCACCAGCCATGGTGACACCTCGACCGTTGAAGTTCTCGCAAAGAAGGGATTCCCCACGACGACAGTAGAAACATGCTTCACACTGGGTGTTGGGTTGAGAGTTTTGGATCACCCGGTGAACAACAGAAAGCGACGTACTGTGACTCCGGGATCTGCGACGCAGCGGTCTCCCTCATCAAAGCCTTGAACGTTCTTGCCGACAGCCGCGATCGTGCCAACCACTTCGTGACCCGGGATTAGCTGCCGGCAAATCAGCGAAACATTGATGCGAGGTAAAGTAGACGCACCGGGAACTTTGCGATGAACTCTCCTTCGTGGACGTGGCTATCAGTTCCACAAATACCTGTCAGACATTTGTCGATAGATTCAAGTTCCTTTTGTGCGGATTAGAGGAGCATACCACAGCATGTAACTGGTGTATCCCCGTTAGGATAAGATCCGTTTAGTATACTAAACGCACAACCAGCTCACCTTTTAGCAAAACCTCGTTGTCTGCAATCGTGGGGATAGGGACCGAACGAAGGTCGAAATGGCGTGGCTATCACGATGACCAGGTCAGTATAATTATCCAGCACCACATGCTCACATGCACCACTCACCTCCAGATAGTAAACTGCGTCCATAGGCATTTGTGGGAGGTGTGATGTCGGTACTACTCGTTGAGGATACACGCTGGTGGAAGACTTGTGAGATGACTGATGGGTAAAATCGACTCACGATGCCTATGTCCCATGTCATTTTTATTATTAGTATTATTCCGGGCTTGCTTTGGAGCTTGGAAAGCAAATCGGTGGACGTACGTCCGGATGACCGGGACTCCGGCCCGGAAGTGTATCGTGTGGGGTTTGGCAGCTGCTCCCGCGACCCATTCCACTCGTTGACTTACTTGCCCATTACAATTATTATATGAATTCAGCTTTCACCGTCGTCACCAAAGCCGTTGGAACTCAGGTGCGAATATGTGAATCTGATGACAAACGGGCGCGCATTGCGCAACGGTTCGGAGCCGAGGTGACCAGTGGATATTTGTACTTACGGTATACCCTACCGTTCGCACTCACCATGCCTTCGAGATTTCCGCTCGTCTTCGTCAGTCTATTCCCCCGAAAGCGTTCGTCGTTTGCTGTGCTAACTTATCTTACTTCAGGGAGCGGGTTCGTTCGGTATTCCAGGTCCGAGGTCGAAACTGCAGAGGACTCGTGAGCTACTACATCGAACGTGGTTAGAACATCATCGACACCGCACGCATCTATGGCGGAGGGATATCTGGAGAGGTTAACCCAGTCAAGCTGTTGAGTCACGTCTTCTAGTTCCTGGGACAAATGGAACTTGGAAACTGCGCCATCGACACAAAGTTCGTCAGCTACTAATCTACATGCCTCTGAACTCATCACCCGTGTCCTTTGCTGTACACCCCAGCCATGACGGCGGTTTCTTTGAGGAGGGGATCAAAGAATTTTTACCAAGTCATTGGAATCGCTCAAGAAACATGAACTTCGTACTCTATACCTTCCCGCGACCGTTCCTATCGAACTTACTCTGCGAGCAGTCAACGATTCGTACACCTAAGGTCATCTGTAAGGGAGATTTCCGCGTTCTTAAACTTCAACCGACCTAGATCCGCAGCAAACAGTTTGGGCTAAGCGACTACAGCGCATGGCAGATAAGACTGCTTCCTCGGAGATCGATTGCTCAAATAGCGACATATAACAGTGAAACAGGTTGCCGAGATTGTGGGCATCGCAACCCAGAATGGGTGGGTGAAGCCTACCATCTACCAAGGCGTTCAGATACGACGCGATCATGACTGATAATATTTCCAGATTACTTCCATGTTTACGACACTTTGGCATCAGGTTTTATGCGTATTCGCCCTTTGCGTTCGTTTCTAGCGTTTTTGTCATTCTAGAACGTTGCGTACTAATCGTGGTGTAAAGTGGCGGTCTTCTCGCCGGAAAGATGCTCGGCGAGGAAGGCATGGCTGCAAGGTTAAGTGGGCGATGGGCCCCACAGATGTCTCACTACGCTCCGTTTTTACTATCCGCAGTATGCGCCGATGTTCCCGACAGTACGAGAACTCCAGCAAGAACTTGTAAGCGCAAGTACTGTCCCAAGAAAATGACTTGATCTGGACGTGTGCTCTGTAGGATAAACATGGGCTTTCCCTTCCTGAAGCAGCTTATCGTTGGTTGCAGCATCACAGCGCCATGAGGATAGGCGATTCTGTGATTGTCGGAGCAGCATCGGCGAAACAGTTGGAAATGAAGATAACATAGGTGTGTGTCTCAAAAAGTCGGCCTTTCTTGGGATGGTATAGTGAGCCTGAATCTGTCTCCGTTCTCAGTGAGGGAGGACCCCTGTCGTCGCACGTTTTAAGAGGGCATGGCTTGGGGTGAAAGCTCTTGCGCCACATTACGCGATGTAGGCCTATCATGTGTCGTTCATGAAGTGGGATAAAGCTGGTTTGATGACGTCCATATGTCAAGAGAACGGATCGCTGGGTGGCGATGACCTAACATGATTAGATTTGGACCTGAAAGATCTTGCGCAAGCTAGGCTCGATTGACCGCGAGAAGCTAACAGTAAGCTAACCCACACAAGTGAGAGGGTACATGTCAAGTCTACAAAGATGGTTATAGTACACATTGTCATCATCGAGGCTGTCAGTCGATAAGAATGTACAAACGGCGCTCTCCTGGGAGGTCCTCTCAGATCTAGTCCCGACGGCTCACCGGTGAAATGCAATGGGTTGACAGATCCTGACAGTCTGATGTGATTCGGCGAGGTCATGGAGTGAGTACAGTGTGATCGGGTTCACCTTTCCCTGAGGAGATCGAGAGTCAAAGCCTCGATTGTTTCGCGAGCAGATTGCACAACAACACAACCCAGGCCTGGTTCTCACTGAGATCTCAGGTTTGATCCCTTGCGCTGTGCAGCCTGTGCCAACAGTTATGTATCGATGCCAGCGGTCAAATCAAAGCCCAGCACGTGGGAACATCTCGCCGCATGCGAAGACGTCTCCTCATAACAACCATAAGTATGTATTTATGACTATCATAGTGGGAGACTACCAAGACATCTCTATATTTGCGTGATGCGACGATGTGGGAATGGGCAGCCGGTGGGGAGTGGCCTGATCAGTCCAAGTAGCCCAAAGCTTGAGCATCTGAACGTTTTGACCATCGAAAACCCTAAGGAACGCTGAGCATCCGGAGATGAATATGGTTGAGAAAACCGGCCTCACGCAGCGACCTGTGGATCGCGGGACTGCCAGGCTCGAGCAGAACGTTGGACGTCGCGTCTCTCGTGAGGGGAAGGGGGTTGTGAGACAGAGGCTTGATATGTCGCAGTTAAACACATCTAACCAAAAACTACCACAGCCAAGGGGATCATATCATCATCTGTTGTAGGTCCAGCTCAATTGCAAGATCGGTCGCGGTGTCAGCGACCAGAAATGGCAATGCAGTGTCCAGGGTCCTGAAATTCAATGGTTAGCCGATTCGCAGTATTAAAAGTGGAACGAGCAATTCTCCATTAAATAAAACTTGACAGACTCGTCCTTTATTTTGTCAAACAGAGTCAGTCTACTACCACTGACCAGCGGACGAGCTCGTCGTCGTCTGTCTATCTACGCTCACATACTCGGTGTGAGCATCTATCCTCTTCAACGTCCTCATACCACGGGCGGACACTCCAGTCGCAAGAGCTCAGCTGGTTTTCCTTCCTGACGTGCTCCCATCATGCGCGTCCCTCTCCTTAACCTAACAGAGCGCGCGGTGTTCAATCCCATCGAGACCATTGTCTGCTTCTTCATCGTCGGCACACTCGCATACTTCCATGTCCTCTCCGCCATCAAACATTCCTCTTTCTTTGCTCCCGTATTTCCCTCCACCCTTCGGACGGCCCATGCCCTGCTACGTGATGGTGAATGGGTCGTAGTCGACGAAAAGTGGTATTCAGATAAAGCAGCAAACCCTGGCGCACGTTCATTGGAGTTACAGCAACTTATTTTCTCCCAAGATCCTTCCTCTTCGGTTCTTGATCCGGTAAGAATCTTTGCGCTCGGACACTTGGTCGTGCCCTGATTAACCGTCGTCGTCAGAGTAACCCCACATCACTGGATTGGGCGCACCTTGCACCCTCGCTTGCCAACCTCACACATTATCTCACCAACACTTTTACTACCCCAACCGAACAAACTCATTCCTCTGTTTGCTTCCGCACGACTGACGACAACGACTGCTTCACAACAGTGTCAAGTGATCCTGCAGATTCCCATATCGTTACCCTGTCATTCATGCCCGGCAGTCAAGAAGAATTTACCAACGCGCTCAACACCAAGGCCTCATTTTCTACGGATTCATTCGGTTTCCAATATCGGATACAGAACCGTCAGGCTGAAACAATCAGTGAGATGAAGAGTGGTAAATGGATTGCATATGCTGCCCGTGCATCCGTTATGCGTTTCTGGGAACTCGCAAAAGTAAGTAATATGTCTCCCCCGAGAGGGGATTCCTCTGATAAGTCGTGCGCACGATCTTCAGAAAGCAGATTCTCTCGACATTCTTCTGGTTATGGCTGGATACATCCTGATGCACGCATCCTTCCTCCGCCTGTTCCTGTCGTCGCGGGCTTTGGGGTCCAACTTTTGGCTCAGTACCGCCATACTTTCTTCTTCCATCCTTGCGTTCATGCTCGCCCTCCCCCTATCCCACTACTTGCAGATCCCCCTTGATCCAATTAGCTTGTCAGAAGCTCTACCATTCCTCGTCTGCACAGTTGGGTTCGATAAGCCACTCCGCCTAGCCCGAGCTGTCTTCAATCATCCGCATCTAAGCACGCCTGTCAAGGAGGGTCGCTGGAGAAATCAGATGAAGCCAGCTGGAGAGGTTGTTTACGAGGCCATGGAAGGGAGTGGCAATAAGATTCTCCGTGACTATGCGCTGGAGATCGTTGCTCTTGTGTTGGGCGCTAGAAGCAAAGTTAGTGGTCTGAAAGAGTTCTGTGCTCTGGCCGCGCTGTCGTTGGTGCTCGATTGCTTCGTGTTTGGCACATTCTACTCCGCGATCTTGACGATTATGGTCGAGGTGAGTTGTTTCTATTTGTTTATCATATTTACTGGGGTTAGGGTTACGGACGTTGACATGTGATCCAGGTCCGCAGGATTTCCACCGCTCGTGAACTAACAAGATCCCGGAGTACCAACAATCTTACGGCTTCGGGTACCATCAGCGCCCTGGCTCGTTCGTCGCCCGTGGAGGATCGCAGTGTTCGCCACAAGCTTTCTGACACCTTGCTCGGTACAAAGGGTTCCATGCTCAGGGACAAGAACAGCCCCCCGTCAGACACGAAAGAACAGGATCCGGTTGCCCGGCTCAAGCTCCTTTTGGTATGTTCTCCCTGACTCGTGTCTCACCCGTTTCTTATCGTTCCATACAGCTTGTATCTTTCCTCACCCTACACATATTAAATTTCACGACTACGTTAACACCAGCCACAATCGCCCAGTACGAAACGAAATCGTCTCTGCAAGCATTCAGTGACTATCGCGCTGAAACCCGCAAAGTCGACATAACTTCCCCTGCTATCGCAAGTGTTCTTGACCACATCTCAGCATTCCCTACTTCCGACGTCAACGCCTCGTCGTCCGATCTTCTTGTCAAGGTTACTCCTCCCGTGCATATCCGCGTTACTTCTTCTGGTCCCGATCGTCCTCGCGCACTTTTCAGATCCACTGAAATGCTCGAGAACTTTATGTCTGGATGGACGAATCTCGTCGGAGATCCTGTCATGTCCAAATGGATCGTCCTGATCCTCGCAGCTAGTGTGGCCCTGAACGGTTACCTTTTCAAAGGTATCGCTGAGGGTGCCATCAGAAGCATGCAACCGCCAAATGTGAGGTTTATGTCTGTGGGTGGTGGAAAGCGAGACAGAGATGAGGATGAAAAGATCGAACCCGCCAGGGCGAAGACCACTGCTGTCCAGCGTAAACCAGCCTTTGATGTTGGTCCACCCAAGTACAAACCTGGTGACTCGGAAGTCACTAATACCCCCGACTCTATTCCATCGCCTCCTGCAGAGTCCAAATCTCTCATCGCTGCTCCCATTCCTATCCCTGCCAACAAGCAGAATGGCGTACCTGCCTTCTTGCTTGACATGAAGCTCCGTGCCCAGCCTACTGCTATTATCGAGAATGACCATCACATTGCAAACCGGGCAGTTCGCTCTCTTGAGGAGTGCATCGATATCTTCGAAAACGGTCCTCGTCCCGTACAAGAGTCGCTGGCCATACTTAACGACGAAGAAGTCATTCTTCTGGCACGGAACGGCAAGATTGCTGCATACGCATTGGAAAAGGTCCTCGGTGATTATGAGCGGGCTGTAGCCGTTCGAAGAGCCTTGATCTGTGAGTGAAAATTTTGCGTGATTTGTAACTTGTACTGATTTCGCTTAGCTCGTGCAACCTCCACGCAAACTCTGGAGTACTCGGACGTGCCCATGGCTAACTACGACTACTCCCGCGTCTTTGGTGCATGCTGCGAGAACGTTGTTGGATATATCCCTATACCCCTTGGTATCGCCGGACCCCTTAACATCGATGGCGAACAAGTTCACATCCCAATGGCTACTGCTGAAGGCACTCTCGTCGCGTCAACATCCCGTGGTTGCAAGGCCCTTAACATAGGTGGTGGTGTTACCACTGTTCTCACCAACGACGCCATGACACGCGGTCCCGCCATCGATTTCCCTTCCCTGGTGATGGCTGCTGAGGCGAAAGCCTGGGTAGATTCTGACGAAGGTTACGAGATCATCCGAGAAGCCTTTGAGTCAACATCGCGGTTCGCAAAACTACAGAGACTCAAGACTGCTCTCGCTGGCCGGACACTCTTTGTCCGTTTCGCAACCAAAACCGGTGATGCCATGGGCATGAACATGATTTCCAAGGGTACGGAGAAGGCACTCGAGGTGATGCAGCAGCACTTCCCCGACATGATCATCCTCGCGCTCTCTGGTAACTACTGCACGGACAAGAAGCCTGCTGCCATCAATTGGATTGAAGGTCGCGGAAAGAGTGTTGTTGCCGAGGCTATCATTCCTGGCAAGGTTGTCAAGAGCGTACTGAAGACGACGGTGGAGGCTCTGTGCAACCTAAACTTGAAGAAGAACCTCGTCGGAAGTGCCATGGCTGGTTCGATAGGTGGTTTCAATGCTCACGCAGCGAACATCCTTACGGCGGTTTTCATCGCGACTGGTCAAGATCCTGCGCAGAACGTTGAGAGTTCGAATTGTATGACCCTCATGGAACCGTATGTGACCTGCTTCCCACGTTTCTGAGATGGAGGGCTCATACCTGGTGACAGAATTAACGACGGAGAAGATCTTCTCATGACCGTTTCGATGCCTTCCATTGAAGTCGGAACTATTGGAGGAGGTACCGTGCTTGCTCCCCAAGGTGCGGTATTGGAGATGCTCGGCCTCAAGGGCGCACACCTAGCGACGCCTGGTCTCAATGCCCAACGCCTTGCTCGTATTATTGCTGCGTCTGTCATGGCTGGCGAGTTGTCACTTCTCAGCGCGCTCGCAGCTGGCCATCTCGTTCGTGCCCACCTTGTCCACAACCGCTCTCAAGCAAATACACCCAGTTCATCACGTCCTGTCACGCCCGGTCCTGTTCCTCGCGAGCTCACATGGGAACAGCTGCCTGCGGAAAAGATGCTCGCACTCCCTCAATTGGCACTCACGCCTTCCTCATCTACATCATCCCTACCACCTTATTCGGAGACTAAGCCATAGTGGTACATTTCGCTATCATATCTGTTCTGCATCTAACTTATCTACTACCTTTTTTGTGCATCGAAGATGCGTTTTTTTGGAGACTGGATGCTGTGTATTACAGTGGTAGCGCTCCGTTGCAGGATAATCTCCAGTCGAAGATTCGGATTCGGATACATTAATGTTACAGACCCGCCGATATTTTTGTTCATATTACTGTACTTTGAAGAACAATACCATTTTCTTTTGATTCAGTGGTTTTTTGGTGGGATCCCTGAGAGGACTTTATCGCGCTATAACCGCCGCGTTCTGATCATGTGTTACGACTGATGCTCGGTTAAATAGGTCAACGCCGTTCGTATCCTTGGGGGACCATGGCGCTCCGAATCGGAGGACAGGGCACCTCTCGTCTCAGCACGTTCAAGTTCATCTCTCTCAACAAGCCCTCAGGCTCACCAACCCAACCCCGCCGTTCGCTCTCCCTCTCCTATGTTGAAGGCCCCAAGGATCCACCGCTCGAACGACGCACGCTCTCCGTCTACTTCCGGGATGAAATCCTTCGTAACCATGCTTCGAGACGCGCGTTGGTATGTCGGCAGGAGCGGCCGAGGACACATGGAGGACCACCCTCTCCCAATATGGGCGTTGAGCGCCATTTGGCATGGGATTTTGAAGAGTTTGAGAGACATGTCGGGGCTGTTGCGAGGGGTTTAGTTGGGATGGGTGTGAAGAGGGGGGATAGGGTTGCGGTTGTGATGGGGAATAACAGGTGAGTACTTGAGCTCGTTGGTGGTTTGTTTCGAGGGCAGGAAACACGATACGAAATACTGATTAGTCTCGGACGCGCTTGGTAGCTCGTATGCGTCATTGCAATGGGCGTGTGCGAAGGTGGGAGCTATCCTCGTCACGCTCAATCCTGCGTATCGCGTCAATGAACTCGTGAGTTGGTGCAGTCTGTATATAGTACGTGCTGTAACTGACGCTGAGCGGGGCTAGGTAAACACTTTAAACGTCGCTGGTGTATCCCACCTTTTCGCCGTCCCTCGCATCCGTTCCTCACGATACATCCGCATGTTATCCGATGCCTTCCCTGACTTGAGGTATTCAAACGCGGGAAACATACAGTGTGAGGCGCTTCCCGCCCTTCGCAGTCTCGTCGTCGTGGATAATATGGGTGATCCGGGAGCGTATGAGAAAGAGATCATGGATGCCAAGTGTGTGATCGATTGGCGGGAGACGCTTGTGTGGAGAGAGAATGGTATGGAGGAGAGGGTAGTGAGAGAGCGCGTGGAGGTGCAGGATTCGGACGATGTTGTGAACTTGCAGTTTACGAGGTACGTCGAAGGTCGAGGGTGCTGGATGGGGACTGCCCATTGTATACCGTGCGCATTGGTCTGACGATGTTCGATACAGTGGGACGACTGGTGCTCCAAAGGCTGCTGCGGTATGTTCGTTATATTTCGCAAATCGGGCCTCATTGTGACGAGCTCGATGTAGTTGACCCATCTCAATATCTTGAATAATGGACTCGGCAACGGTCGATGTATGCACCTCACTCCTGAAGATGTCCTCTGTAGGTATGGTTCGTCGTATGCGCGCTGCTCTGATACTAAACTGGTACAGGCAACGTCCCACCGCTGTTCCACTGTTTTGATAAGTATTCTTCGTGCATCGTCGTCTTCCATGCAACTCACACTATTGGATCCTACACGTCTCGTTTTAGGAAACTTGGCCGCATGGTCACACGGGGCTTGTATCGTTTACCCCTCCGAGGTATATGACCCAAAGGCTATTGTGGACGCCGTCACAGAGGAGCGGTGTACTGCATTACATGGTGTACCTACGCATTTCCTCGGCGTGTTGTCTGAAGTACAACGGCGACGAGAAGAAGGCCAAAAACTTGACTTAAGTCGACTCCGGTGAGTTGTTTACGGTAGTTTGGAGGGGAAAGAAAGCAGTGGGCTAAAGCTATCGCGCTGTTGATACAGGACTGGTATCGCTGCTGGATCACCGATACCCATCGACTTGATGCGCCAGCTTATAGACAAGCTTAACTTGGTGGACCTTACTATTGCATATGGAATGAGTGCGTCTCAGCAGTCTATTCTCGTACAACATTTCACTGATCACGACGGATAGCTGAGACTAGGTGAAACCAGTCTGACCTGACCAGTGCCTGGGGGCCCGCTAACCTGGGTTTGCAGTCCCGTTTCCTTTCAAACCACTCCAGCGGATCCAGTTATTAAGCGCGTGGAGACGGTGGGGAAAGTTCAGCCCCACGTGAGAGCAAAGATCATAAATCCGGAGGGCGAAATCGTTCCTGTTGAGACGCCCGGGGAATTGTGCATCACAGGATACGTGCTCCAGAAAGGGTGCGTTGATGGGTATTTCCCGGCCCTCTGTTTGTGCTCAGTTTTATACCAATAGGTACTGGGAGGACGAGGAGCAAACCAAGAAGGTGATGCGTCAGGATCCCGAGGATCCGTCGACGGTATGGATGCACACTGGTGACGAAGTGATCATGGACGAGGAAGGTTATTTACGGAGTGAGTCCAGGATGCACTTCGAGTCCTATTTGATGCCGATTTCGAGTTTATCGCAGTCGTAGGCAGAATCAAGGTCAGTATCGAGCTCTTCTTGTCTTTGAAACGAATAACGCTTGGGCATGGCATCAGGACATGATCATTCGCGGAGGGGAGGCGAGTTTTATTCCAATCATTCCTGCGAGATCTTCCATAACCTGATAATTGGTGTCTTCCAGAATTTGTTCCCCGTTCAGATCGAGAATGTCATGACTGCACATCCTTCTATACGAGAAGCAGCAGCGGTAGCGGTTCCAGACGCCAAGTACGGCGAGGTCGTCGGAGCATGGGTTCTTCTGGAGGCAGGCACGACCATAACCAAGGAAGATGTCCGTCGGTTTGTCTATGACAACATGAACCCCCAGGTAGGAGTATGGTTTCTCATGCAAGATTTTGTTTGACTCATTCGCCGTTTCAGAACGCACCTGTGTGGGTATGGTTCGTCGGGGAGGGCAAAGACGCTGAGGAATTACCGAAGACTGCGAGCGGTAAGGTCATGAAGCACATTTTGCGAGGGTGGAGCGCTAAGTTGGCCGAGGCTGGCGTTGGAAAGGTTTCATTTTAGACGTGTACAGATCTACGACAATCCTGATGTCTAAGTTAGCTGATTTTTGACGCCGATATGCCGAAATGCACGTGGGAATGTTCACATCTGCGCAGTGGTCAGACTTTCGAATGTGCAATGATTGAATTCAAGTCTGTTGCTCTTCCTCCTCGACGACCACCATGCCCGCCTCAAAACGCGTCCGCATCTTCACCAAGGAAGATGTTGCCAGCCACAAGTCTGCGGAAAGTTGCTGGGTCACATTTAGGGGAAAGGTATACGACGTTACCGCCTTTGTCTCTGATCATCCGGGAGGCGACGACCTCATCCTCGAGAATGCTGGCACCGACGTAGAGGGCATCATGAAGGACAAGGACTCGCATGAGCACTCGGACTCGGCATACGAGATGTTGGAGGAATACGTGATTGGTCGTTTGGGCACGGAAACAACGGTTGTCAGCGATGGTGGGTTCATGCTGTGGGTTGGCGGAGACTTTCCCTCACATTTTACCCAGATTGGGAGGCATCGGACGACTTTCATCCTGAAGACACGAACTCGGCTGAGGATTTTGCAAAGACGCAGTTCCTTGATCTTCAACAACCGCTTCTCTGGCAGGTGTGGAATGCTAACTTCAGGTCGGTTCAACTGACTTTGTCCGCCCTGCACCTCATTGAGGCTGTTTAATAGCAAGTCGTATTATCTTAAGCAGGTACACCAACCTCGACACTTGAAAGACTCTGCCCGTCTTTTTGGTCCCACTGTACTGGAGGTGAGGACATCCTGCTACCCCTACCGAGTGTGCTCCTCCTAAGTTTGTTAACTAGTTGTGCACTCGGACGGTATGGTATGTGGTGCCCATATTCTGGTTACCCATTACCGCAAACCTCTTCCTTCGCTCGATGCTACAATTCACCATGCCAATACCGACTTTCTGGACCTCACCACTATTTCCCCTGTCCGCACTGTCCGTGTTGTCGATGAGTGCATTTGCCAAAACGTTGCTTTGCTTCCTTCTTGGAAACGTTATTTGGACGATTCTAGAGTATGGATTGCATCGTTTCCTCTTCCACATTGATGAACTCCTGCCCGATCATCCGGTCTTCTTGACTCTTCACTTCTTGCTTCACGGTATCCATCATTACATGCCAATGGACCGGTGAGTCAACCTGTTGGCTGTTAAAATGTTGCATTCATCTCCCCTAGTTTGAGACTTGTTATGCCACCGATGCTGTTTGGCGCCCTACAAGCACCATTCACACGGCTTGCGCATTTGCTGTTCCCACCTGCAATTGCGAATGGTATCATCTCTGGCGCGTTCATGTTTTGTGAGTATTTTGGGTCTCGTGACTCTCGGCATGGTCGATCTCTCACTGACCTTACCTAGACGTTCTGTACGACTGCATGCACTATGCGTAAGTATATTCTCCTTTATCGTCGACGTGTGTTCTTATGCCTCGTAGGTTACATCACACAAGGCTCCCCTCTTACATGCGAGAGATGAAGAAGTACCACTTGGCTCACCACTACAAGGACTTCGAGCTCGGATTCGGAGTCACCAGTACGTGGTATCGTGGTTTTTTTCGGGGTCCGTTCTAATATGAGTTCAGGTAAGATCTGGGATTATGTCTTCAACACGGTACTCCCGGTGTAACGACGCGAACGACGCGAACGACAACAGCCTTTGTCGAAGTTGCATCTTCTACTGATTTCATATACATATGAACATTGCTTCTTAGATTATCCTAGTTTACTAGAGCGGTATAATATAGACTTGCACGCTGAACGCTGAACCCGCCATAGTTTACTCTCAAAAGCAAGATGTGAAGTGGTTCGATATAGAGTCGGATTGTAGCACAGCCACTCGTTAACAGGCGACAATTGTCATCATCGCGTTTCAAGTTTGCAGTGACTGACCGCGGCGTTGAGACTTAGGAACGTTGCGATACGATGCCAACGACGGGCAATGTTGGCTTCGCTGTGGACGAAGCAACCTTACTCAAAGCCTACAAATTATCCACACTTAATCCGACGTAAGTCATTAGGTTTCGGAGTGGAAGCTTGACATACCCGGTCATTAGGAAGTGGGAAGAGGTTGACGATGACATGGAAGGTCCGCTCGCTGACATCGTCGCCTCGGTCGGCGGAGAAGGTGATGGTGATCCACTGGGCCTAGGTACCAAGATCGAGTGCGCCAATCACTTTCCTCTTCCCCTGAAACCCTATTAACCGACCACCCCACAGTTACAGAAACATGGATGCTGACACAAGTACGAGCTCGGAAGTCATCCGTATCCTAAAGCTAGGCTCTGACGGGGACACACAGAGGCTGCTGTCATGATCAACTCCAAATCGTTTGACCCGAAGACGTTTCTCGCTGTCGTTCATCCGAATGCAACGTATCAAGACTTGGCGGCCGGGATATCTCATTTGCGGACGTCGATTGATGCGAGGTCGGAACAGGTGAGGGTGCTTGTGGAGGACAATTTCGATCGGTTTGTCGCGGTGAAGGCGTCTACGGATGGTATGCTCATGATATGTATGCGCCACTGACGGTCACTCATGAAAGTGATAGCCCTGTATGCTGAGATGCGGGAGGGATTGTTGTCGGACGCCAGTAATTTTGGATCGAAGCCGCTCACGGATCACCTAAAACGTTGGATAGCGTTGCTCGTCTACTATCAGACACTCTCGCTGATCATATTTGTCCATAGGCTCCGCCGTCAAGTCGAATCAGGTTTTCCTTCCGGTTCTTGAAAACTCTGCTAAAGCTCAGAAATTGCGCACTACGCTTTCTGTTTTCGACCGATCCAAGTTCTTCTTCAGTTTGCCGGGATCCTTAGTAGAATCCATCGAAGCGGTCAGTAGGAACCCTGCTTCCCTTGCTTGCTGGAATTGATCGGACTTAGGGGAGGTATGAAACTGCATTGCGGAATTACAACAAAGGAAAACTCCTCTTGGATTCTCGACCAGGTCAAATCACACCGCTGGAGGGCTCGGGGGACGGAAAACCCGGCTCTTTCAAGTCGCAACAGAGACGAATACTGGAAAAAGTTTGGTCGAACGTGGAAAAGGTGATGGCGGAGATGAAGTCGCTACTGTTGTCAAAGCTACAAGAACCGAGTCGGAGTGTCGAAGAGCACGAGAAAACTATCGAGTATGCATACAAGTCTTTGTTTCCGGGTTTGTTTGTTTGCTCACCAACTGCGCTCCTAGGATTTTGCTGGAGCTTGAGACATCGGAGGATCCTGTGTGGACTTATTTCGATGGTCAACATGCTCATATCACAGAGCAGATGAACAGTTCATATCGTTCTGGTGTTGCGGCTATCAATAGTGCGTCTGTTCAAGTCGTGTGCAGGATGTTACTGATCGTCGTCTAGGCGCATTGAGCCAGGTTCCTCAACAAATAAACGGTCCTGACGGACTGAATAAGACCTTACCGTCCCAACTGCAAGTATGTCTGGCTTCGCTTGAGGCAAAACAACCAGATACTGTTATTGGTACATCCCTTGACTTTCCAGTCTGACAGTTACTCTTTGCTAACCGAAATCATCAGCGCAGGGCGGAGGTCATGAAGTCTGGATGGCTATCTTCGAGATGATCAAGAACGTATCTGAGATCTTGTTGTCTTCACTTCCTAATTTCTGGAAGATCGCAAAGAACTTTATTGATGGAAAGTTCAAGAGGGTGGGTTTTGCTCATATGCCTGAACTATGTGCTAACGCACAGGACCTCAGCCATCCGGCTCACGACGAGGTGCCCAGCAATGTAAACAGATGGCACTCGATATCGTGAAACTTTATGTTTCGCTTTTGTCGGAATTCTTCATTCTTTCCGATGCCGCCGTGATGCAAAGGAATAACAACGATAACACGCCGCCATTGCTTCCGAGACACTCCAACTCATTGACTACTGCACACTTTTTGATCAAGATCCTCATCGAGATTCAAGAGAGTGTCAATGAGGTGGCGGGAATGGACCTTATTGCCGAAGCCGGCTCAGTTTTGAGAAGCTTGATTGAGAGCGCTCGATGGAGATTTGGGGATGTCCTCGTCCATTCTTGGCTGCGAGGTTGTCCAATCGCGCTTTTCATCTTTTCTGTTGCTGACTACGACGAATGACAGATGCGAATCTATTCCACTACCTTGAGACCTGGACACCATCTACGATGGATTTATCTGTGACACAATATCTGTCGCTGCTGGAGGTATTCCAGAGATATCTGGCGATTTCTGCATTCAAAATTGCGGGCGGGTTAGAATTGTCTTCAACCGCTTCGTCGTTCCGCACGATTCAACAAAACCACATCCCGCCCGCGTTTTCGCAAAAGATCACGAAAGCTTTCCTGGACGCGATCTACGCTTTCCTAGACGGACTTGTTCATCTGACTTCCTCTGATTGGTCGGTTACGACGGACGTTTCACCTATCGGCCAACTTTCGCAATCGAAGCCGTTTGATTTGAATGATATGGTGAGTACGGTAGTTCAGGAGGTGATGCCTGTCTGACTGTTTGAATAGAATACCAGGCTGCTCCTTGTTTTGTCCAACTTTGCCTACCTTTCGGGGACTCTGATACCTAACATGATTTCTCAACTTGAGAACGCGTTTGGGGTGTCAAAGGAAGATGATCGCAAGGTGTGTTAACCTGGATCTTAGCACAGGAGAAGTGATCACGACATCTTTTCTTATAGACTCTCGTCAAAGTGGTGCAAGAGCTGGATAACACGTTGTTTGATGCGTATGCTAAACCCAAGTCTGCAACGGTAACCACGATACTGCGGGCAGGCATTTTGGACCCAGAGATGGACTGGTACGAAACTCCACAGCCAACTGGTATGCATGGCGTTTATTCTCTCCTTTCCACAACGAGTCTGACCCCGAAGTAGAAATCCGGCCCTACATGTACAGGGCCTTGATGACTCTCGTGGAGATTCATGCGCAAGTCAGTCGTGTTGCGGAAGGACTGCTCGATCGTGTTATCCATGCGCTAGTGGAAGATGCCTCAGAAGAGGCATTGCGTTCTTTCCAGCAGGTCAAACGCTTTGGGATGGGTGGAATGCTACGGGTACGCCTGCCTGCTCCTCGCTTAACGTGTGAATTCGAAGATTCATTCACTCCAGGCCACTCTCGAAATCGAGTTCATGCATCAAACGCTAGCCCGTTATGTCTCATCCACGGCCACGAAGACGCTTTCAGAGCTCTATAACAAAATTTCGTTGGCCTATGCACGCCGTTCCGGAGATGAGAACTTGCAGGGTAATCTTGATAACGTCAAGAAGACCCTGGCTGAGAGCCGACGAGCGACGAGCATCGAGTTTATGTGCTTTAGACAGCCCAAGGAGAAAAAGGGGACGAGTAGCAAGTCGAAGTTGAGAGGTGAGACTGGTACACCGCGTTCAGTTGATCCAAAACGATCAGCTGGGTAGATGGGAATGGTCGGGTGGTTTGTACGTTTTCTTCTGAGTCGGATGTGTTATTTAATACTGTATACCCTTCCCGGTAATGTGGACGATTGGCACGTAGTCTGACCAGTGTGGTCGACCATCGCAACGCGTCAAGCTTGCATTGATCGATCCCAGCCATCGAACGGCACATTCTCGCAGCGTAGAACGTGGAAGATGCCGGTTCGGAGAATTCAGAAGCCCGGACGGCCGTTGTTCGACTCCGACGAATGGATGTTGATAACTTCCTTCATCGACTCCCCTGCAGTTTGCGCGTCTCCCACATTGACATTGGACGTCTCAATGGGTCGAAAAAGGACATGTTAGAACACTCTGGAGTCTGAGGTGCGCTGAAGGGGTCATTCAAAATGTGCCCTATCGGATGTCAAATTGCTGTTATAGTAAACCCGGATGGCCGTGAGGGAAAATAATGACATTTACTTGGCAAAGGTTCTTCATCCAATCCAGGCTAGCCCTGCTAAGCCCATCATGGGGCGTGTTGTAACCAAGCACCAATCAATGAGAGGGTTACCTCGCACGTGTAGGCAAGGTACGTAGGGCCGCTCAGGGACATGAAATCCTGGCGCGATTTTTCGCTTGCGGGAACCCTCTTGTAAGTTATTGGTGAATTTTCCAAGCTGGGTTCGACAAGCGCTCTCACTCAGTAGCGCCAATATTAGACAACCACATGTTGTTCACTCACACAACTATTAGCATTACGCCGTCCTGACCCTCCTCCCCTCCCTTACCCGACGATGAGCTCAGCTCTCTTTCAAGTTACCCTCCCTCGTTCCAGGAACGAAAAGCGCCCTCAAATCGACGTTTCTGAACTTGAGGGCCTTCGAGTTCCTCCGCCACAGTGAGCCTCGAAACAGTGCTGTGGCGCAGAAGTTGTTGTTGACGCCTGAGCAGATACCGCCATGCAGCACCATCAGCACCATGGCCATGGATGAATTTCAACGAAGACAAAGCTGATGTCGTGCCTCTTTCGCCCGGCGCCCGTGATAACTGGGAGCAATACCCTCAAAGTCACTTTGGAAACTGGACCCCCGACCAGGTGGAAAGATGTAAAATGCTGTCTATAACCAAGGGTAAATATACGTGTACGATACATAGCGTGGACGTATTCTGGGGTGGAAGGTTCGATAAAACAGAGAAGGAGCGGACTCGGGCCATCCCTTCGGATGGGATATCAAATATAAAATTCTGGGAGGACCTGCAGGAACCAGTAAGTATTCCGTCATGCAGTTGGTACAATTCTGAACTCCTTGTCAGCTGCCCCGTGATATCCGACTCCAGGCCTTATTCATTGAGAGCATCACTGAAAGTGTGTTGAAAATGTTGGGCGCCAAGTATGTCACATGTGGAAAGTGGCCGTTATCGCAGTGATCTCATCGTTTTCCGCAGGTATGATATAGAGCCATTTTTCTTCGCATCCTCTGCGAATTGGATACCATCGAGATACCAAGAAAGTCCACAACCCGGGGAAGGAGACCGTAAGTATCGCCATTCATTGTGCTAGCGTCGAACTCACACCGTCTAGATATCACTGTTGTACTGCCGTTCATACGTGTTGTCAATAACGAGTTTCTGAGGCAAAGGTCCAGCCCCGTACCACTAAATGAGATACAGTATCCACCACATCAGAAGCAGGCGTTGCCGATCACAGGTATGTAACTCGTCGGACAGCAGGACAATGCGGCTGACTCTTCCCAGACAGAAAGCAAACTATTGACACGCAGGCCCCTCTCGTTCTGTCTGGTAAGTGTACAATGATGTGACATCAACCGCAGTCGCTCAAGATCAGTTGTACAGAACAAAAGGTCGTGCTCCAAGATTTGCTGGCTATACACATGGTCCGCAACACTAAGACCGACGTGATCATCTCGTATCACCATCAATCTGACCTCCAAAAGACCACTGCCACAAAGCTTCAATCTCTGGTACAACGGACTGGCGACAGTGTATACTGGCAAAAAATCTACGAAAAGTCCAAGGATCCAACCTTTGTTTTTCTTTCCATTCTCTGGTACGCGTTATACGCCTGGGACGAGGCACTTGAAGTGCTCTACGCTCACTTGAGCAACGAGCTGGTAAGTTCTACTGCAATGACTTTGACATATTACACTCACGATCCTTCCAGGAAGCCGCTAATGTGACGACACATCTCAAACACACTCGAGAACTGCACAAGCTACAGGCACACTTGTTGTACTATCAACAACTCCTCCGAGACTTCCACAAATCGGTTGAATTCGTGAAGTATACCCCCAACCCAGCGATGGATGACGAATCGATTTCTGATGCAGAACGAGAATCTTCCACGAAATTGTTGTGGTTGGAGTCGGATCACTTGCTATCCGAGATCGAAAGGTTGGAGAAACAGAGACAGACGCAATCCGATCGATTGAAGAATGCCATGGGCCTGGTTCGTGTCTTTCGCTAATATCGGGCGTGGCCACTCCTGACAGACTGTCATCAGGCATTTTCGACAGTCAACATCGAGGACAGTAGGAGCATGCAGGCCCTGACGAAAGCCACTTTACGGGACTCTGCTGCTATGAAGCAGGTGAGTAGGAACGGTCGCTGTCTCACACTGGCTGGTTTTTCTGACCTCGGGTAACAGATCTCGTATCTCACCATGATCTTCCTACCCGCAAGTTATCTTTCGGTGAGTTGTCTCTGCGACTGAGACCCGCATATGACTTACGGTACCGATAGAGTGTGTTCGGTATGAACGTCAAGGAGATTAACCCCGGGACCAATGAAACGTTGGGGATCTACGTGCTGAGCACAATCCTGCTCACGCTATTCACGGCGTGGCTGGTGATAGCTCTACAGACCCACAGTAACTTCCACCCTGGTGGACGGAATATTATACGGCGCGTGGGGTGGCCCGTATTCTACGCCTACAAGTTCGTGAAGAGCACCAGGATATCAACCCGAAGACCCTACGTGAAGTGGTCCAGGCCGACTAACAACTGATACCGTCTTTTCTTGGAGAGACTCTGCATATACTGCAATATATCATGAGATGGCACTATCTTGGATTAAAGCATTGCTACATAGCTATCACTACATATCCTGTGTTATGGACGTAACAGTACAGATTTATATACATATGCACTATGATTGATTTCATCGGCTGATCCCAGGTTCCGGCTAAATCGGAATGTTTATGATGGTAGCCGGTAGTCCATATATATGGTCTAACTTGGTACTAGGTTCCTTGATCCTTCAAGGCTTCCGAACTTCGATGCTTTCAAGTTATTTATGATCGAGCGGACCTTCCTTCGCTTCCCGACGACCGCCCGTTGATCATACCCACCGTCGCGAAGAGTTGCGAATGTCGATACCTGGCCTGAACGACGACGAGACCACTGGCAAGGGACACATCCGATCCGACTCGCACGAACTTGAAAAGGGCAGTCCAAGCGATATCGACCAGGATGGAACACGGAATGCGAACGTCAAATACACACCTTTACCGTGGCTGCAACGGATCACGGCCCTACTCGCTCACTATGGCGTAGAAACTCACGGGTGCGTCCACTCACTTTGATCTATTGACAATGGTGGAAGGTCGGTATTCAAGACGTTCGACTGCAGGATAGACCCGATTCCAGTCGAAGAACGAGTCGAAACGCGGTGGTATCAAATGTTTTTCGTCTGGTTTTCGGCGAACATGAACATCCTCACGTACGTGTGGAGATCGCTTTTGTATGGTATGTACTGATGTTCTGTAATACTTTCTCGTAGGTTCAGTACAGGAACGGTGGGTCCGGCATTCTTCTCGCTGGGTATCCGCGATGCTAGCGTGATCATCGTGATCATTGATCTTGTGTAAGAGTCACATCGTTCTTCGGGTCCTGCAGCTTACATAGAAATATGATAGGTTTTGCTTGGTACCATCATTCTTGTGAGTTCTATCCTCTTCGAAACAGCTGCTGGACCTAAACGAACGGTTAAGCGCTGTATTTGGTCCAAAACTGGGAACACGTGCAATGATACAGTCTCGATTCTCGTGGGGGTGAGCGAACAAGACTGACTCGCACCTTTAGCATCTGACAAAATGTCCAGATACTACGGCTCCGTGATACCAAGCGTTCTAAACGTTTTCTCGATGCAAGGTTTTCTGATCCTGAATTGCATCGTCGGAGGACAAACTCTGGCGAGCGTGAGCACTCATTTGAATGATACCCTTGGTATCGTGATCATAAGCATATTCTCCCTTGCTGTGTGTATGAATCTATTCCAAATCTCGGTATGCTGATAGCGCCATAGGTGACTTTCTTCGGCTATCGATTCCTTCACTGGTGAGAGGTCTGGACTTGGTTCTGTGACGCTGAGCTGAAGCTAGAAACAGGTACGAGAGTATTGCTTGGATACCGAATGTCATCGCTTTCATCGCGATACTTGCATTGGGATACCCACAACTCCATGCGAACCAATTCGCGCCTGTCCCAGCCGCGACCCCAACGATGGTCCTGTCCTTTGCGTCTACGCTTGCTTCCAGCGTTTTGAGCTGGTGTACCATGACAGCGGATTACGGGGTTTATCACAGCCCTGCTGCATCATCGTGAGTAGCCCTTCACTTTGTTGCAAGCTCGAGCATGAAGAGTTCCTGATATGGATCCACAGTATGCGAATCTTCATTTACACTTATCTCGGTTTTTTCGTCTCAAGTGTATGTCCCTGTCGTTAACAAATCTGGATTGCCTGATCGGACTGTGACAGGTAACTGGACATACTTTGGGGGCCGCATTTGCAGCTGCAGCTCCTAATGTTCCTGTATGGAACGCTGGCTTCCAGAACAGCACGTCCGTTGGAGGCTTGCTATACGCTATCTTGTCACCTACGGGAGGCTTCGGCAAGTTCCTCACGGTGCTCGTCGCGTTGAGTATACCAAGCGCATGTGCGCCGACAATGTACACGTTCAGCACGAGTTTCATGTCTATCGCCCGTTGGTTTACGCTCGTCCCACGCTGGGTGTATATCTTGGTCTCTGAGGGAATGTGCGTCCATGTTTCATTCTACGAGATGAACAGAATCATTTCATGACTGGTGTCGCAGCTTAATTCCCGTGGCCATCGTTGGCGCGACGAAGTTCTATACGACGTTCGTCGATATCCTCAGTAAGCAAGGGTAGTATCGGTGGTGCATGCTGATCTCACACGAACTGCAGGTGTGATTGGCTATTGGAGCGCTGCCTTTTCGGCCATCGTCATCACTGAGCATGTTCTCTTCCGCTCTGCATCGTTCACAGAGAGGGCGTACCCGATCGAGACATGGAATACGCCGCGTTTGCTTCCGCGAGGAATACCTGCTGTACTCGCGTTCGTATGCGGGTTCGGGACGCTCGTGCCGTTTATGTCACAGGCGTGGTACGTCGGGCCTGTCGCGAAAGCCGGGTCTGGGGATTGTGGAGTGTACGTTGGGTTCGTAGTCGCTGCGTTGACTTATGCGGTGTTCAGGGGGTTGGAGAAGTGGTGGGACAGAAGAAAGGCGGTGAAGGGGGTAAAGCACGAAGTAAAGGATGGGTTGACACAGTAGGTCGTAGGTGCTCTAACGCAGCAATCGATTTTCATCCGATGGCTCTGGGGTTGAGTTCAGTGATGAGGAAAGTCCTATGACGTCGCCGCAGATGAACTGCGGCAAAGTCAAGAAGTTCCCACGCCAATAACAGTTTTCCCCGATCATTTGAATATCATGGGCAGAATTAATATTTGCAGTCACAAATTTTCACTTCCCTCACCGTCCTATGAACTGGGCACCGCAAAACGACCATGGCGGCGTGCCCCGCATCAAAACATTCCCCAGACGTTCTCCGTTCGGCGCCCTCTTCTCGCGGACGTTACCAGCCTACAGTGGACGGTATCCAGTAGGTGTCCGAGACGTCGAACTCCCCATCCAGACGAAATCGTTCGGGACGTTCAAGCACAGATCGATGCCTGATGGACAAGTCGGTATCACGCTCAACACGATCATGTTCACGTTGTTCTATCCCACGGCGTTGGAGGCGTCCCGTGAGCAGCGAATCGTCTGGTTTCCGAGGTATGCATGGTCATATGCGTGTGATCTTGGAACTCTTATGTTGAGATTTGGATTAGGTTGGTTCAGACCGTAGATGGGCTTTTGCGAATGGCGAATTGGTCGTCTAATCCGTTTTATAAACTCATTGTATGTATGTCATCCCTAAACGTTCGGGTTTGGGCTCGTGAGCGCTCATGAATGATTTCAGATACGCTCGTTGCTGTGATCATTTGGGGAACGACGTTTCCTGGTATCAAAAATGCACCTCTAAAAGAACCTTCTGATGGCAAAAAATGGCGCGTGATCTTGTTCAGTCACGGAGCTGGCTGTTCACGGTTGATGAACGTGGGTTTTTCACTTCGTCTGAGCTTCGTGACAAAGACTGATATGACCGTGCTAGTCTGCGATCTGCGGGGAGCTTGCGTCTCGTGGTTATGTCGTCGCGGCTGTCGAACATCGTGATGGTACGGGGCCGAGCGTTCGGATTACAAACGAGTTGGGCGAGACGAAGGATCTGTATTGGTTGAACTGGGATGACCTTCAGTGAGATGAAAACGGCTAGTACGCTGCGTATCTGATCCCTGTCTCCAGTTGGACGGATCTCGACGATCAACCGGCGGACGATACGACACTCCGCCACGTACAACTCGGTGTCCGCCTGGCCGAGATCGAAGGAGTTCTTGAAGCCCTACACAAGCTCACGCGGGGGGAAGAACTGATATCGACCGGACGCGTTCAATCAATCGTTGAATGGAATGGTTGGCACCTGATCGAGACGACCAAGCCTATCATCGCTGGTCATTCGTTTGGAGGAAGTTTGGCAGTAAGATTTATCCTACCCTTTCGCACTCATCTTTAAATGACGCATACAATCAGATAGCTGCCGCTGCCGATGATCGGTTCGACTTCAGCCACGTTATCACGTTCGATCCCGCCACTAAGCGTAGGTTACCTTCCCCTCCAGTCTCCCCTGTTTGTTTTTGGATTCAGTTTTTTTTAATTAGGTTTGGAGCCTTGGAGCAAAAACATATCTGTGCCACTTCTCGTTGTAACCTCTGAAGAGTATGCGACAGGGACTGAGTTTACTAAGTTGCTCTCGATAGTTCCCTGTGCTGTGGTATACGAGATCTATGTTATACGTGAGTCTTGTCTTCGTTCCGCGATGTTCGACGATTAACATTACCTCTTTGACAGCTGGATCTACCCATTCATCGTTTAGCGACGTTTTCTTAATTCTGCCGGATCACATCAACAAACGGATCGGACTCTCCGCTGATCCTAGGCAGATTGTTCGTTGGACCATTGATACCACATTGCGATTTCTGGAGGATGAGGAGAGTTTCGCTCATCATATTGTGCCATGTGTGGGTGGAGTATTCTCGAAGGACCATACTATCAGGACAGGCTGTTTGGTAAGATACCATTTGGGCGATGTTCTGGACAGGGCCCATGTGTTGCCGAACTGACATTGATAGGTGATGACGACTGACTGATTTGAACTACTGTAATGTAAAACCTATATGTGTTGTATGACCCGGATAAAAGTAGCGTACTGTGTTGCTAGAATACAATGTATGTGTGATAGTAGAAATTCGAATGCAAGATAAATAGATGTCTCATGACCAACCAGTGGGCATCATCCCATCCCAATCACAACAGCCAACGTTCCCGACATCAGCATTAACTCAGTTCCTTCGCCGACTTCTGCTCGCATTGAGCAAAGCACTGGCGTCCATGATGCGTTTTAGATGCGTCATGAGGTCTTTTGCCAGAAAGACCGTTCCGTTATCTTCTTCGTAACGGATAGCGTGATCGTCCAAGGGTTCCAGAACCCTGATGTCTATGGGGTGTACTCGTAGTGAATGCGAGTATCGAAACATGGACACGAATTCGTGTCTAAAGATGTGGATATCGAGCGAGGGTGTTCCTGACGCATCAACTTCCGACTGTCCGAGAACTGCGGAGAGAAGGTGGGTCAGCCGATATGATATAAAGGGGGACACACGGGGGGGGCGCGGGGCGGGGACGGGGGAAGAGTGGGTCACGTCATTGGTCGACGGTGGTAATGTGACTTACGTTGAACGAGACAAACGTCGCCTTGGATGCGAGCAAAGGCGAAGTTGGCGGTTTGGTCAGTGGCGCTGACGAATTGTTTGGCCAGCAATGGAGATGCGAAAGTGACGGAGGATACGGGCACTGGCTGAGCGTTCATGTGGTCGTAGACGACGTCGACCTTTGGGCTAATAGCTATGAAGGATAGCACTGAGACAAGGAGAGAGCGAGAGAGGAGAGGCGTTGGGGTTGTTTTGTTTCAAAGTGGGACATCTTTGAGTGTTCTTTATATATAAGGGCCGGTTTGTAAATGACAAAGGGAGGGAAGAAGAAGAAAAGAACACCGGGTGGCCATGGCAGAGGCGTTTATCTGCCAAGATGCTCCGGACAAGCGGTTTCGGAATGACAACGCTATCGCCACATACAGGAGAGTGGGAGCAGCGCCCGTTCATATATACCCACTGTTTGCCCACTGTGCGCAATTCAGGCGGCAATGAGAATGAATCCATGAGAGAGTGAACACCAGCCCGGGCGCACGTCGTGTAAACTTGGAACAGAAGTCCCATATCCATCACCGTAGAATTCGTCTTCGGAGCATGGGCCAACAAAACCACCTTATGTTCGATTCCACCCTATCTCATTTCGGTTTGCCTTCACGGCCAAGGTACCCCCTGGGCCTGAGGCCTTGAGGAGTCTGGACAAACGGCGACTGGACCAGACCGAAATGAGCGTCTTTCAAAGGTCCTGTGCTTTCCAAATGCATCGATTGTCCTTTGGGAGCGATCACACACACACACTGGCACGAGAAAGGAATGCGCTATGTATATGGTAGTGCTTCGACGTCACCGCTGTAGATTCCCAACACACTCTAGTCCAAACAAGTCCGAGATGGTCGAGTCGGGGATCGCACCAGACTGTGTCGTATAGTATGTGTTTGTGAACACAGGATGGGTGAATAACATAAGCACTGATCATATGCACATCATTGCCATGAACAAGGTTCACAGACACGACGCGTTACCAGGGCGTACACGCGTACATGCAGAAAATCAAGCTTGCCAAGGACCGGGCAAAGCGTATCAATGGCGCTAATCGCGACCGGGATCCAGGACATCGCCGATCACCTCAAGGCTGTGCACACAGCAGGCCATGGCGACCCGACATGAATCTTCAAGCCACCGTCTGCCAACCGTCTGCTTAGTGATCCAAATGACGAGAGGGACTGAAGCCCGAGGTTCAGGCGAGAACGATCGGTTGCATCAACGTTCAATGCAGGGACGCCTAAACACTGAAAACGGTGCCGACTGTGGAGTAATTGGTGCCAGGGATGTCCCGCTGACCATTGAACGACCTGACGATATGTCCAACGGGCAGCGTGACACCTCTGAATCCTTGTCACGGATAAGAGGTATTCACGTACGATAATGAGTATCGTTCGTTGGATTGTAAGAGGTTCTTTGACATGTGAGCACGTTAGCAGATTAGCCTCGGACTCATGCCCTCAACTAAGCACCATGGAACACACACCGTTCGCCGAGGTTCCGTGCACCTTTGTCCCCTGCCTAGTCATCTAGACTTCATGACTAGGCGGAGGATAAGGACATTGGTTTATCCGACTGAAAAGTTTCGAGGAGTGCATGTGCCAGCATTGTGGATCTATTCTTCCTAAGAGCCGCCCTCGTGGACTCGGACCGAGGACTTTCAACCCTGTTCAGAAAAGCCAATCGGAATTTTGTTGGGAACCAATCGAACGGGACCTCAGTGAAGCCTAAATGTTTGAGCCTGTGCTGTAACTTTCAAGTTGGATTTAGTAGCAGCAAAGATGCGTGACTCCGACGCAGCGTGAGGCTGAGAACCGTTGAACAAGAGATGAATGATGATGGGTAGGATTGATTGCTATGGCTCCTGCACTAATGCTAGTTTCATGTTGTGCTACTGAATTCATTATGGTGACTCGGAGTTGGTGACGACGTCGACATTCATTCATCTCTGTTTCTCTAATTGAATCACATGTCATTGACAGGACATGCAGTATTCCAACACGCTGGCCAGGGCGCGTGATGCAAAACGGTTCATTCCGGTACTCGGTGTTCCATCTCCCAGAGCACAACCCACGGTACAGGCTGCACCTCCCTGCCCTCCCATTTGCACCCACCAACTCTGACTTTGCCTCCCAGTCGCGTTTTAGTTGACCCGAGCCCCACGAGTCATTCTGGGACAGGATCAGGATTGGCCTTCCACCCACTGACCCAGCTCCTGTTGAGGGGACATCAGGACTACGTTTTTTTCGGTCGCTTTGTCGCCCGATGGAAAGCTGATCGCGTCGGACTCCGCAGATAATACCATTCTTATCAGGGATACTGAGACAGGCTCACTAGTGCCACGGGCATCCTCTGGAGGGCCGCATCGATTGGGTCTTCTCAGCTGCATTTTTTTCCAAATGGCTAGGGAATTGTGTCGGGTTCGCGCGATCACACAGTCCGGATATGGGATGTTTGCGCTGGGGGTCAGGTGGACATCCCACTTGAAGGTCATCAGGATGTTGTCAATGTGGTTGCGATCTCGCCCAATGGCAAGTTGATTGCATCAGCTTCTCAGGATGCGACCATCTTCGTGTGGGATACAGAAACCTACACCCAACTTGGTTGTCTTCAAGGGTATGAGGCTGGGTTAACCTCAGTTACTTTCTCCACACACGAGGATAGTGTCGGGTCCGGGAGATTGCACGATTTGGGCGTGGGATGCTGCAACGGGTTGCTGGTCCATTCACTGGTCCACACTGGCACTCGGTTTGGCAATCCTCTCAAGGATCATGTGGGTACCGTCAAGCCAGTCACGTTCTCCTTCGACAGCAAGTACCCTGTGTCATGCTCGGACTCATTTGATCCAACTCTCCTAGGATATCATGGCTCTCTCGCAGATCGGAAATCCACTTGCAGAGCACGAATCTATTTTCATCTCACATGATTCCAATTAGGTTCCTGGGATTGGATGGTTCATGTATGGCACATGAGGCCTCGAGCATGGTCAACCTCATGCTGCTCATCCTCAGTCCCGTCACAGGCACGCACCGCCACCGTGCCCTTTCAGGCAGGCTGGCCTAACGCTGTACAGATTCGATAAAACGACATAGGCGAGGCTCTCTAGAATCCGAAACTGTTGCTAACCACCACTGGCAGTGAGCTCCAGTAACCCCTCGAATGTCCTCACGCGAAAGCCGACTTCCGTTTGGTGTCCTCTTCCACGTAATTCAATGCTTAGACTCAGATGACCGTAGATATTCTACGCCGTTGCTCAGACTTGTCAAGCGTTAAGCCATCCGGCTCTTGGGCGATTGTGGCACACTCAGGAGTCCATAACACCATTTTTGCTGCTCCTACCGGCCGAATACCGAGTGCTCAAGCAGTTGCACGATAGTTGCTCGGTGGGTATCTTGACCTTGAATTACTGAGTAGTTCATTCCGTTCAAGTGACCTGCCACCTCTCGTTCAGCCTCTACTATCGATACGAACAGACCGTTTATCTGCACTTGGTACTGATACCTCGAGGCTGGCCCACATGATCATCTATGCCAAACGCATCAAAAGGTTCCATGGGTTCATTGACTGGAGGTTCCCTACGGCGACTCCAGAAGCAGCACAATTCATGCTGGAAACACTTCCAGGTCTCCTTGGCATGGACCACATATTCCCGAACTTGACGGAACTACGTTTGACCCGCCTTAACCAATTGTCGGGGGTCGTTGGGGTGGATCTCTCGAAGAACCCTAGTAACCATCAGAGACTCCTCACACTAGTTTCACCGACTCTTAGGCATCTAAATGTCATTGTCGACACCCATTCTTCCCGCCACTGCGCAGCTGTCATAGTCGTCGAGGCCCTTCGAAGGTGCAGGCAGTTACACACCCTCTCTGTCACCTTCAGTCTTTGGGACAATCCACCACAGCAGCCAGTGGTTATCGACCTTCACACTTTTTTCGAGACACCCGAAGTCCCTGAAGAGCTGGTTTCATTGGCAACCCATTCCACATCCATAGAAGAGGTCAGCATCGCCGCCACAGGGAGGGCTCCCACCAACCTCGTGACGACACCGTTTACCGTACATATACTTGGACATTTCAGATCTATCCGTCGACTTTCCCTCACGCTGAATGCTGTTGAGAGAATGCCCGGCGGGGTCATATCTCTCATCGGCCCAAGCTCTGTCTTCCCAGAATTGCAAAGTCTGAGGCTTGGAGTCTTTTCGTTTCCTACTGTGACATGGTTCCTTGCCTCATGCGCTTCCACCAAGATAGAAGACATCTCCTTCTACTTCCTGATGGACCTTTCCCTCCAAGATATCACACGCTTTTTCTCCTCACTGGACCTATCTCCACCAAAGCTGTCCTATATTTGCAAGTTGAGCGTCAGAGTCCAGATGCTCAAATTATGCCCCCGATTTTGGCACGGGTCAAGAGTCTCACCCGCTCTTCCAATCCATGGTCATCAACATCTCCCGATTATTCCCCCGCGTTCGCCAGCTGAAACTGAAACTATTTCCCCCAGAACAGGGCCACCATGGATTCCTCCATCCGTCCGACCTGTTCGCTATCGGGAGTACATTTCCAGCGCTCGAAGTGCTCAAGGTGTCCATTGGTTCATTGCATGGCGGTATATCCCTACGGGACGTCGTCGATTTCTCTTATCGATTCCCAAAGCTTCGCGAACTGGGTGTGGCGCTTGAATGGACAGAGGCCTTCTACAAGCATCTCTCGGATCGCTTTATGCCTGTGTCCACTGCGGAGAGTGGTTTGCAAGTCCTCAAGGTCAGGAGCTCGTGCTTTGCACCGGATCGAGACGAAGAAGAGATTGTTGGATACCTGCGCAAGCATCTTCCTGGTCTTCTCTCCATCAAAGGATCCATGTGGACGACCGCTTATGAATGGGCTGAGGTTAATAATTTGCTGAACTCCAACATGTAGATCATGTATTGGAGCTGTCGATGGCTGGCAGTTGTATTCAAATTCGGACATGCATCTTCAAGTTGCTTCATCGCGTGGTTACTAGTAATTCATCGTGCACGCCGCGTACGCCGCGTCTTTGCGAAGCCAACGCGAGAACGAAGTCACCTGAGGCCTGATTGATCTTCATCATGCACGATGACGATGTAGATCTTGAACCGTTTCATGGAGCGTTGCAGATCTCGAGCAGCAACTTACACTCCGAGAAGTGTGCAGAGACAGCTAGCTTGCAATCGGTTTCTGCCCGTTTTACACCGGCGTTTCCGAGATAAACCACGAGCTGTAGGAACGAACGTGAATGAAATGCGACAAGCCGGAGACGTGGAACGAGGGCCGAGTATCAGATCGCACACTCTACTTGACCGGCAAAGTGAGGAGTGACGCAACTTGAAGTTCCTCAGCACGTTGAAGCTACCACTTCACCAGATACGGGTGACGCTTGATCTATACATCGCTCTAAATCAAGAACACAACATGTCAGCGTCTTTATTTAATTCTATCGCTACATCCAATTCCAAAACCAACACTTGGCTCGCGTGAACCGCATCGCCCCATGATGTGAGGCGACCTTCACAGAATATCAGACCGACACAGCGGGCAGCTCGACGAATGACTGGTCTTGAACCACTGTTGGAAATTACATGGAGCGTTAAGACCTCGGACAACGTATCTCCGCAAAGTGCACTTGCCTTGTAGAGACAGCTAGCGTGGAACCGGTTCTTGCACGTTTTACACGGTTTCTGAGGTAGACTCGCGTCCATGACGCTAATAATTCTAAGGGGAAGAACACAAATGAATGAACGAAACGTGACAAGCCTAGGAGATGGAACGAAACGAACGAGTAACAGATCGCACACTCTACTTGTCCGGCAAAATGAAGAGTGACGTTCTTCGTGAACAATGTTAAGCCGTCGACGATGCGGCCATTCTTTCGAGGACAGAATAAGTCACCTGTTTCTCGTTTTCGTTTCGATCATTAGGCTTACCTGCTGCCACACGACCTGTTGTACGCCAAGTACCCAGGCCCTCCACCTATCCTCGGAGACACCGACCATCTTCGTATCCCGCACTTCGAGTCTATGCAGAGGCCAATCGCTCGGCATCCGAATGGTCAACTCGAGGGGCTGTTCGTCAACCATGTATGACGCTGTCACTTCACCAGATGCGGGCGAGACTTTGACGGTCAGATTCTCCGTCGTCGCAAGCTCAGAGGATGCATCTGGTTGTCGGACCTGTGCCAGTTCGGCCTTGATAATTCCTGGCGAGAAGTAGGACGCGGTGTATTCTACCACACGCGTCAGAAGTTGCTTGTCAGTGCAATCTGATATCCACGAGCGAATGAGGGCTGGGACTGTGAGCAGAGCCCGATGGTAAAGGTGGGCAGCCAACAGTGCCAAGCTAAGTGGATTTTCCGGCTCGAAAGCTGTCCAGAGTGGTGAGCGTCAAGTCAAAACAGAGGATGACCATGCTTACTGTCTAGATGAAATTCGTCGACACCCCACACGTCGAGTTTAACGACCCGTTTCCCACCACTAAATAAACCAAGAACGTCGAAGATGTTTAGGATGAAATATTGAGAGATGATGTCGAGACTACGCATATGATTGAAATATCCCGAGCGAACTTTCAACGACTACATCCGAGATCAGCTGTGATTATTAGTGTCACCGAGCACATATACGCACCGCGTCGATGAATAAGTCGAATGTAATCATCCATGCGAGCAGATATCCGGACACCTCCTTGTTGCGTGCTGTCGATTGATCATCCATATCAAGCGCCTCCACGGAACCAAGGTTCTGCTGCAACACGGCAAGGAGCTCAGCAGGTAATTCTGGATTCACTGCATCTTCGGTGTCAACGCCAGCCTCAATCACGTAGTGTTCTGTTAGTTTTCGGGCAGCGCTGTATAGGAGATGGTAACCCATTCTCTGGACTTCCTGGGATTGGTCTCCGAGTAGGTGGCACATCTAGAACATGACTGTCAAAAGGACGTAGAATAGACGCGAAGAAGTATCTTACGCTCGATAGAGTTTTCTCGTTCATCAGACTAGATGGCATGTCTTGGATAACTGACAAAGCCAGCCCTCGACATAGCGCACGTGGCTCCGAGTAAGGCATCGTGTCTGCAAGCGGTCAGTACCCAGATCAAAGGTGAAACCCGAATTAAACACCCACTCGTATCGACTGTGACCAAGTCTCTGATAAGTGTCAACACCATCGATTTCCTCTCTTCCCAATTGGCGCGAAGTGGCTTGTTCGTCGTCGCTAAATCTTCAATGGACATTACAAGTTTCACCGTCCTCCCAAGCATCGTCAACGTCGCGCTGTCCTCCAGCGAACAATTCTGCCCCCGAGTCGTCCATAAACGATCTTGTTCTTATGCGCAGGAGAGATGCAACTGACCTCCAAATTGTTCTCAATCACATCCCAGATGAAATCCCAGTGCGACCCCGGAACGTTCTGTAAGATCGGAGCGAGATGGAAGAACACCAACGTCATGGCGCTCTCCACGTCCCCATTGACACCCCCTTCGTCGTCGTCGTCATCACCGGCAGCGACCCATGTCTGACACGCTTTCATAACGTTCACCGCGCGTTGCTGAGGGAGGAACACGATATCCGAATCGGGGTCCGGCGCAGTAGCTACTAGCAGGCGGAGAGTTGTAAGCCCAGTGGTGGATGCCGCGCTGGGACGAACACCGATGAGTGAAGCAGCCAACTCGTTCCGATACCTATCGAGTTTGGGAGGTTCAGGCGCATACGCAGTGATCGAAGTCAGGATCGCGATCGCCGTTTGAGGAGCTAGCATCGGGGTCAGTAACACAACGTCACCAACACGCACATATACACAAAACCAACCTGTCCGTTCTACTCTCCTCGCAAAGCCCAACCACAAGTCCGCATCTTCCTTCGTAGCGTCGCTGAACAAGTGCTGCAACACCGTCGCAAGCACCACGGTATCCCTCACCCTGTCGTTCTCTTTGGCGTGGTGAGCGACCTCAATGACGAACGATGCCAGACTGCCATCGTCTTGAGGGAGCGCTGCGTTCTTGCTCATAAGCGCGTTCACGATTCTGGCGTGAACACCGTCCTCGACGCGGTTCAAAAGGTAAGTCGTCAACGACTTAGTCTTTTCCACAACGTCCTGGACATCGTCCTTTCCAAGATCGACAGCGACGGTACCACCTCCCGCGTCCTCAACGCGGAGGTAATCGTTCGCATAGAAGCTGAGGGCAAGAATGTGGCGCAAAGCCCATAGGTTCGAGCGTGCAACGGCACGAGTAGAGGTAAGGTAGGTCAGGAGCGCAGAAACTGCACGCCCATACTTTCTACATGTCGAGTTGGGAGGTCGTGGTGTAATTGAAGCGGTGGGAAGTATGGGATTGAGGAGCGCCAAGCTCGGGGAAGCAGCATCAGAAGGAAGAGCATCAGAGTCAAGAATAGCGTCGAATTCTTCGCGGGACGGGAGAATGTCCATGAGAGGATCGATACGAAGACCTGGAGGTGAGGGCGTGATGCATCGGATGATAAATTCGGGCCTGCACAAATCGGAGTGGTGAGCTTGAAACGAGAACTGGAAAAAGCAATGGCGTTCAATACAGACCTGGTCTCAGCCTTGTCGTCAACCAGAATCGTCCTCAACCTCTCTTTCACGAGACTACCAGCGATTCCTCTCATCTCGCGATCGCTATCGCCCTCCGCGTGTTTGGAAATCCAATCGTTCCACAGCGCCTTCGCGTTGCCTACCGCCTGGCCACTTGATTGCTCTCCATCACCGGGAATGACATAGGCAATCAAGAACGCTCCAGCATAGAGCTCCACTGCCTCGTCGGCAGTGAACTTGTAATAATCACCGCGAGATAGCTCGCAGCCCAGGCCTACGAATTTCTTCACAAGCCCCAGCGTAGGATCAATCTCGGATAGATCAGGAACATCCCCTAGTTGGCCCGAGACACCAGCGAACCTAACACTCCCTTCCGCAAAGCTGGCGACACGACTCGATAGCAACGAAGCAATCGTGTCGATACAAACGGAGGAAATGAATGGTACTGGATAAGTTATCAGTATAGAGATCCAAGACGGTTGGGTCATGCTTGCATACCTGGGTTACTCAACAATCCACCCACGACATTAGTTCTTTGGGCATCCGGAGCAACTGCATCGTTCACCAACCGTTCCACGAGTTCGTCCATCAATCCACTCGTACCTCTGAGATGTTCCGGAAGCCCGATGCCGACGAGCGACCCCAAGTACAAGAGTGCCTCGCTCGTCGGAGAAGATGCAATTCCGTCAAGAAGTCTCTTCCAAATCGATTGTGTATGCGTTCGTCCTGGCAAAGGATCAGGGGAGGAGGACCGATACAAAAGGTACTCCGACACAGCTGTTGTCGAGACTTTCAACAACTCCACAGAATAACTGGAAAACACGGCATCTATGCATGAGGTGGAAGATTCGTCCAAGAAAAGGTGTGAGCTGATTAGATTCATCATTCTTGAGAAAGCTGCGAGAGGCTCCTTTGCATTGGGTCCGACCAACGTCTGGTCTGAAGAGCTTAGGGCGGACTCAAGACGTTCGGCGATCCATCGCAGATAGGCATATACGCCATCCCGCGACCTCTGAGCCCCGTGAGAGTCCGGCGAGAGCAACGTAGTGGACTGACGTAAGTAGACTGGTGCGAGCTCAGTGATACTGTGAGAGGTTTGTGGTGCGAGCATGTTGGAAAGGAGGGCATCCCACACTGCGTCGAAGAACTCTACGAAAACAGTCAGAGAAAGGAACATTTAACGCAGCATCCACATACCGCGTCCAGCTTGCATAAGCCTTGTTTCCGCGACAAGAATGAGCCTAGTGGATGTGTTCGAAGAGATTCGCAGGTGCTCGGTAGCAAGCTCAACCCATATACGTGAGAACTGGGATGCTAGGAGGCTTGATGCGTCTCCTCTCGTTCGAGAACTACATTCCTGAGAGTGCACCGCTCGTCTGACGAGCAAGACTAGACACTCCGTAAGAGCCTTAAGCCATGCCTCGGCCGCGGCTTCTCGGTCGAGGATCCCCGCATCGAGGGGGGCCCAGAAGGACGCAAGTAGCTGAGCAATGGGGTGGATGTCGCCACCTCTTTTACCGCTCTCTCCCTCGGGCGAGGTATGTGGGAGGGTAGCAGGAAGAATCTGGATTTCCAACTGGTAAGCGGTGTGCGAAGTACCCAAACAGAAACATACTGAATCAGGGATTCCAGCCAATACAATCAACACCAACGGATAACCTTCCGCGGGGGATCCAGAACACCCTAGCTCGAGGAACTGCAGGAACTCGCCGTAGGCCACAGATATCTGAGACGACGGTTTGAGTTGTTCATCGGCACCAGGTTCGGCTTGAGTGTCTGCGACATCGACATCGCCGTCGTTTTCTTCATCGGATTCTGAATGCGAGTCAGACTCCGAATCCGACTCAGAATCGGTATCGGTATCGTTGCCCTCCGCGTCCTTAACATGGGTGTCAAGATTGTTATACCCTCTTGACGAGCCTTCTTTATCAATCTCCCATGCCTGTCCGTAATCTGTCAAATCGTAAGTGGCATTACACGACCACCCTGTAAATAGATGATACCTCTGAGGAAGAGCCCCAAGGAGGCGCCCAATGCAGCTCGCACGCCAATGTCAGTTTCCACCCACGCGGAACGTAGCACGGCTGTGCTTAAAATGCGAACAAGCGGTTCTGGTAATGACACTGTTGGAAACCGTCAGTTGAGGAGAAGGACGGTGGTGCCGTCGCATTTATACATTGCTAGCGTGGAGGTCAAGCATATGGCTAACACTACGCAACGCATATGCCAATGAAAGGAACATGACCCACATTGGAAGACCCGAACCAGTGATCCAACGAGTGCCCATGCGGCCCGTCGGACTTGAGGTTGACCGTTACCACACGATGCAGAAGAATATGGACAAGTTTGTTGGGCGACGGTTGAACTTGACCCTGCTGCAACGAACCCTGGATGAAGCGTAGACCAGAAGGCGGGGGATGACAGAAGGGCTGTGAGGACTGTGGTGTCTGTCAAGCCGGAATCGATCGAAGGCCATTTCTCTGAATAGGTCGCGTCCATGATCGAAGATCAGAAAACATGGAAAGATTCAACATACCTAAGACCCACCCAACAACGCCTAGAGCGCCGACCCTTAGTCTGCCAGCACGATCGGATTCGTTTTCCTCGCTAACGCTGTCCCCAGTTCCCCGACCAAATTGCGCTGACGGTGATTGTGACAAAGGGTCAGGAGAAGGTGGGATATATCGACCGCTTTTCTTTAGCTGCGCTTGAGATGCAGGGCTCCCTTTCCTTGCTTGTGCTTTACCTTGCGGAGTGCTCTTGCCTGGCGAGGCACCTTTACCCTGTTGCGCTGGTTTGGTACTTGGCACAGGGGAGGGGGTTGCAGGGGCAGGCACCGAGCTTGGTTTCAAAGCCGTATGAAGACCTTGTGGATCGAGCACAGTCTGATGGGCGAACTTGAGGAGAGAAGTAAGGAGCTGATAGGTCAAACGAATCTTCGGTTGAGAATGTGTACTCTGAGAAGGCACAGCGGATTGTTTGTCTTCAGCATCTGCTCCTGAGCTCGGGGATGTAAGAATAACATTCGCCCATGACCTCATGCCAACATTGGTGACTCCACGGTCAATGTCGTGTGCCAACATAGCCCATGTCCCCAACAGCGTTTCCAGTTCAGCCGGAGATGCGATCTCGCTGGTCCAAGCAAAGAGGGCTTCGCGTGCAGCTTTGAGACGGAGGAGCGAGGCCTGGAGCGAGACTGCAAGATGGCGAATACGGCGTGCAGGGTGGGTGAAGAGGACCGGGGCACGATGGAGCTAGATGGTATGTCATTGCGTGTACTCGGTGCACAGACGACGGTCGATCTACGTACCCACACTGGTAGCATCTTTACCACATTGTCGACTTTTCCGCCCTCTTCCTCATATCGATCGGGGTCGCGGTCGCGTGCGATTTGCTCCATGATCGCGTCCTCGATCCACCTTGCGAGCTCCTCTATGGCTTTCCCTCTCGTAACTGCATCCTTCTTCCCAAGTGCCCTTAACACGACGACCAATTCGGGTGGCAACAGGTGAACGAGACCGGTCGTATCGAGTGGGTCGAGGACAGGTGGGGCAGGTTTAGTTGGCGGGATGTATACTTTCTTGCGCTGTTCCCTAGCTTCCCTCTTGGACAACTTTCCGCCCGTTCCGCCCTTTGATTTTGGTGGTTTAGGGACTGGTGAAGGCGGAGGTATAGTAGACGATGATCCTTGTGTTGCCTGTGTTGCCTTTCGTGCATTCTTCTTCCGTGTGCCAGACGTGGCCGACGACTTCTGGCCTTTGCCCATCGTGCGCGATAGTTTGTTATCGAGTTATGATCCTGTTAGTTGATGGGCGTATCGGTCGTGAATAGAGCGTATGGTGTCGAGCAGCGAATGCCCTGTAATCCAGTTGCAGCCTGAGGGCCGAGGACTCGGTGGGCCAGGCTGGTTTGGCGTTGTCCTGCGTCCGAGATCTAGTAGTCAAGTGTGACTCGAGTCAACACCATCACAACGTTCGTTATATCGCCGACGATCAAGTGCGCCTCAGACTATCACTGCACCAAACATCTTTGATCTACGGCCAGCCTGTGATGCTCTCGGGTAGAACTTCTCGCAAGATTTACTGAAGAGGCTAAAGTCCAACCGGAAACCTCGCGACTAGGGCTTATCCGCTTGAATCTGCAGGTTGATCTCCATCCATGCGTATTCAAGGCCTCCCACGAGTTAGGCATTCGACGGCCAGTGCAGTGGGTAATCAGACAATGTCCGCGATGTGCCCGGAAACCGCTCAGTGGGACTCACACTATCGCCGACGTTGCTCTGATTCCCTCGTAGCAACACGAAACTGACTTGGCGCATGAACTTGAATATACATACATTCGATTCTTTCGAGACCTGTGTTCAAGTCTCCCATCACCGTGATGCTCTCGCTCAAGCGCTCACCCTCAGTCTCTTTGGATACGGACACGGACTCAGTCGCAAACGAGCTGGTTCAAACACCGTCTTGGCCCCTGAAGTCAAGCACTCGCTCAAATGTCCGCACTCGGCTGAACCCTGCCCCAATTTCTTCACGCGGCCAGTTGGGGAGACAGTGACTGTCAAAGACCCCAGAATTCGTGGTGCGCGTACAGTGCTTTTGAACAGCAAGGAGCTTCCCGTCATTCTGCGGCGTTCCCCACTCAACCGCCTTGCACAAATCCCATAGTCGATTTAAGCAATCGCGACCGATGAATATCCCTCGGAACAACCTCGTACACATGAACAAGCTTAGCCTTGCTCTACAAAACTCACTCGGCGATGCTCGCGAGCTTCTTTTTCATCTCCTGGAGTCGCGTCCGCCTCGCTCCTAGGCTGGTCCGCTTCGCCCCCACTGCAGGATCCTCGCTCACGAGCTCTTTCATGCGTTCCGTGAAGTTGCCTGCCGAAGTCGAGTCGACGATCAATCGGTGTAAAAGGCTGCCCGAGAGTCTGTTGGCGAGTGCCTGATGCAAGGTGTGCTCTATCTCGAGCGGGATATGGTCAATGATGCGCTGTACGATAGGTGATTGATTAATACACCATCATGTTGTTAGAGGACGTTTTCATACCTTGTATGCGATCGAGAAATAGGCGCGAACATCGGCCATGACAGTCAATTCTTCGTCAAACCCATCATCAGGGTGCAGGCGTCCCAAGTCTTCGATGCTAAGATTCGTGTAACCTGCCTGGGCAAGATACTCCAAAGCTCGCTCTTCTGGTGACTTCGGTATCACATCGCTGGGAGACTGCGAGGAGGAGGCTAAGACTGCCTTTTTGGCTTTGGAGGCGTGGTTGGGCGATTGTACTGACTGGGCGATGAAGGGGCTTTGCACCTCTGTTAGCTGGTCGTCGAACATTGATGGTGGTCTCGACGGCCAATCATCGGGGGCGACTGACAGTTCAGGAAGCTTGTAGGCTTGAGGTCTGCGTCGGCCTTGCTTATACTTCCCGAGCCACCTGTCCCGAAGCCTCTGAAGGTCGCCAGTGTTTTGGGTATAATATGGTGCAATGTCGAGCGCCAAGGTCTTCTTCACCGCATCGAGTGCGTTGGTCTTGTGCTCCTCGATATCCGGGAGAATAAGATCCCTGCACAGACGGGTATAACCAACCATTCTAATACTCCAAGAACGCAGACACATACGAAATCCGGTCATGGAGGACCTTGAGTTGGGCAAAATGGGCCTTCAGGAGTCCCTGGAGGATCTCGTCGAGGACATCGTTGATCGAGTCCATGCACTTCTCTGCGGGTGCGGACCACATACTCGTGGACTGGGAAATGAGACGAGTCTTGGCTTCGTATGGGATGTTGTTAGGCAATTCCCATGCGATCGACCTGCAACAATCTTCAGACATCACAAGCCACGACGAAGCTTAGAAAATCGTACTCTTTGATTGTCTTGCGGACGTCGAAGACCCCCATAATCGGCACTGCAGGATTCTTGTCTACCGAGTCCTCTTCAGCATCGATGGCGTCGAATGGCATGTACTTGGTTGGAACATCGAAGGGCCGGAAATCGGGGGCAGTGCCTCGAATGTCCCGACCGAATATAGTGTATAGTGCACGATTGCGGTGTGCGAGAGTCTTGTCCGTATTGGTGCCGTAGACGACGCCTTTGAAAGCGTCGCAAAATGCATTGACTCTCACAATAACTTCGGTACCCGGATCCCCTGTCAAAGGTTTGGGTAAAGCGCCAAGCTCGTCCAAGCAGGCTTTGAGTAGCCGCTCGACATCCTCTCGGAGCTGAGGCAGGCTACACAATCACGCGTTCAGTGTGGTGCGAAGGCGAGGAAGATCATTGGTACGTACACTTTTTTGATATGCTTAACCAGTAAAACGCTAATATCTGATACAAACGCGGGGATGCCGAACCGGCCGCGGTCGGCGACCTCACTCCATGGCGAAGTCGTGTCAAAGTACTCGGATGCCATGCGTTGGAGCGCGGATCTCGATAGTCGCTGCGCTCGTTGGGCATCGTCAGGAAGGCGAACGCAATAATAACCGTGCTTCAGCTGGTGTTGACGTCCTTCAATAACAGCAACCCAGGACCTTCTGGCGTTGACAGCACCTTCTCCAAGCATGTCAGGCTTTGTGAGGATCCCTGTCGAGTCGTTTTCAAGACATGATCCGGTGCGGCAGACGCGGACGGACCTATGGTGCGTTCTCCCTCGGGATCAGCTTCCCTCGCGAGCTTCACAGACTGCTGATTTTGCATATCGTCTGAACAGATAAGGAGGATTGAGAAACATCCCTGGACAAATAAAAGTTTGCGTTTTACCACTCATCGGAATTGTAGTCAGGAGGATTGTATTCGGTCGACTAATGTAAGACGTAGTCAGCTCTTGCACCATGTCCAGCACGCCCTGCTCCTCGTTTTGAATCAACCCTAAGAGAATGGTCAGGACAGAAATTCACACCGGTTACGGTACTAACCTGGCAAGTCCACGAAGGACAAGTCAGTGGCATCGGGGTCTTCGATCAAGATAGAAACCACGTTCCTAGAGAACTTGAGAGTATTGGGGGAGCTGAAGTTTCTCAGTTCCACGATGCTTTTCCTATGAAAGCTTTCCGGCGGGAGGTCCGGGTTGAGAATCGCTGCTTGTGCCCGACGCAACCATACATCCACCTCGTTTCTATCAGTAATAATCGGTCCAAATGCTAACTCCTTTTGATTATGTGCGGAATCCCCCTTCGAGTCATAGTCAAAACGGAGTTTGATGACGCAGGACCAGGTGGTGGTACTGCTCGACATAGTGCACTCCATGGGGCATCTGTCGAGGGAGATAAAGATGGGACACATAAGAGTGAGATATCAACGAACCGAGTGCAGGTCCCGCTATCTCTGGGAACGCTAACCTATGAAGATCTATCAGGCGTTTTCCGAAGGGACGCGAATTTGGTTAACTCACTCCGCTCACCGCCTCTACGAGAGAGCTCTTTCCAGCTGATGAGAGAGAATTAATCGAGCTTGACGATTAACGACTCGGAGGACCAGTCGACACATACCTGACTGCCCGCCGATCACGACGATGGAAGGCAGATCAATCTTGAGCGCCTCAGCACTAGTAAAGACGCATAAGTGATACGGAGCAGCTGGGATGATTTGCTGCGTACCCCATCGAACGCAAGTCATTTATCAACTGCATCAGTTCCCTACGCGTGCGCGCATACTCAGTGGATGATATGTCAAGGTCTTCCCAAATATCATCCATGGAAGGCAGCGACAGCGACTGTTGCTCAGATGGCGTGCTCTGCCTGGCAGTCTTTCGTCTGGTGTTCAAGTTGAAGTTCATGATCAACGAATGTGGTGCTGGTAGGATGGAGGGAGCAACGAGAGTGAAGCTTGAAGGGCGGAAGATTTTATTTGTCCTCTCCAGTACAGGAGAGTCCTCGTTCTCGCCACGGCGGTGGATTCGAACGTGAGGCATCCTGTGAATCTGTTAAGGAACCTCAGGATGCGACAAGAACTCCCAAGGAACCAAGGTTGTGTTTTTTCATATGATTCGAGCAACATGAACGAAGCCTGTGTGATCTTCGAAATCATCCAATCGGTTATCGTCGCTGACTTGATAAGGAAGGCATCATGAAAATCGATGCAGGAGAAGTTGATAATTGAGTTGGCGCGTGGTCCCATGGATGCGTACACTGTGATACCAATTCAGTTGAGATGGGTAACGAAACTTACACGGAGAACTCGCAGGGGATGCTGCGCGATGATACACATCGACCGACATGACCTTCTGCGATACTGCTACAGTCTACTCGTAGAAGTCCAAGTTAGTTGAAATTTAGTCTCCCATAGGCAGACCAAAGAGTCGGGATGAAGACAGCCGTTCACCAGCAAGAATTTCGTGGAGACTAAACCATACTCGGGGCCCGCGATCTCCCCGGTTCGATACGATGAGACTCGTCAACGCCGACACTGACGACGATGGTCAACGCCCCAAAGTAAATCTCTCCAGACAACCCTTCACTCGACCCAGGATACGACCGAGGGTCTTAGAGTAGTGCGCCAAGTGTATATCCCCCATGCAGTGGTCTCGTGCTCGCGACAACTGTTGCTTCGGTCTGTCGTGCGATGCTCAGCATGCGGTGGTTGGCTTCGACCGCGCATGTTGGTCCTGCATAGTTGCTGAATCATGCGGAGCTGAGTCATGTGCACCCGTCGGGGAGGTGAGATCGTTGTGGACATGGACGAAGCCCTGGAGGGTTTCCGTCTTCCGGTGTGGTCACTCTCTGGCATTGAGGCTATAGAGCTATTTGAGTATACGGATACCATCGCATTAATGGGGTAGTGGTAACCTGGGTCGTTGCCATCGACCCGCCGGGGGTTCGATTCCCTCTTAATGCAATGTTTTTTTTTTCAACTGTGTATGTGGTAGCGACTATATCCTTCACTCCTCGGCAAACAAACAGCTCAAGTTGATTCTTATATGGCTGGTGTGGTGACAAGGACAACGTACAGGGCGTTGTTACATGCAACTTACTTCTCCGCCGCAGCGAGCAGACTTGTCGTTCTCCGTGTTCGTGAGTTCTATGCGTACCTCGTATGATGTTTTAATTGACCCAGGACATCCAAGCTCGTCATGCCCATATCCTGACACGAAGACACCTGCACGCGACAGCGTCCTCATCATCTGTGGTGCCTCCACCAACTGCGGAGTCGAGCGTTCCTCACGAAGATGTAGATGCTGCGAGTGAAGAAGACATCAACATTCTCGAATCCCCAGATGTAGTAGAGAAGGGTTTCACCACCGACCCTGTTTCATTCAAGTCTCTCATACGTAGAGTCCACCCTGCCACGCTCAAGGCACTCATAGGCGATCCATTGAAACTCACCACCATGGCACCCATACAGGCACGCGTCGCTGAACTCCTCCCCGAACTCGTTCGGCCATGGGATCCAGAAGGAATTGTCCCACTGCAAGCTCCAGACCCACTCCTGCCCGATTGGAAACCGCCTGTCGTCGATCCGAACGCCCCGCGCGATATACTGGCTCGCGCCAAAACAGGTACCGGGAAAACCTTTGCATTCATCATCCCTGCCATCGAGTCGCGACTCAAATGTATCCAACACCATATGAAACTCGCTGTTATCAAAGCTGGACTAAAGGTTTCGCCCGAACTCGAGAGACGTGCCAAGTTCGGATACAAGCGTAGCACTGCAGGTTCTCTCATACTCGCGCCTACCAGGGAACTGGCTCTGCAAATCGCACAGGACGCGATGAATCTTTCGGGACACCATAAAGGTTTCGAAGTGATCACACTGGTGGGAGGTGGTGGGAAGTCTCGGCAGGTGGAAATTTGGAATCGATCCTCAAAGGATCTTGTGGTTGCAACTCCAGGTCGACTTAGGGACCTGCTTGAAAACGAGCCAGGGTTCCGGGAGGCATTCAAGGATTGTCCTTTGGTGAGCTTATCGATTCTGGGTCGTGACTTGTAGCTGACGGGCATTTAGTTGATTCTGGACGAAGCAGACACCCTACTTTCCATGGGATTCCGTGACGACATTGATGCCATCGTATCTTTCCTCCCTCGACCCCCCGTTCGCCAAACATTCCTGTTCAGTGCAACTATGCCACGCAGCGTCCGACAACTCGCAGCCCGAATCATAGCACCCAACCACACTTTCATTGACCTTGCACCACAAAAATACTCTGAATACGTTAAAACTCCCGATGGTGAACCCACAACACACGATCATATCGCGCAGTTCCGGACAGTGTGTCCGACCGCTGCTGATCAGCTACCGACCCTCCTGAAACTATTGGTACACGATCAGCTCGTCCACGGTGCAAAGTCGAAGGTGATGGTGTTCTGCCCCACCATTCAGGTCACGGAACTCTTCTCGACGTTGTTGCGTATGCTAGCGGAGGAAGTCGACTCCGATTGGTTTGCGACGATTTTGCCAATGCACTCGAAAATGGGGCAGGCGGACAGAGACAAGACCAGCAAGTCATTCCATACGGCCGGGAAGGGACGGAATGAGCAACAGACTATCTTGGTGACCTCAGACGTCAGCGCTAGGGGTATGGATTATCCTCGGGTGACTAGGGTAATCCAAATCGGCGTCCCGAGCAAGGAGGAGCTCTACGTCCATCGAATAGGGCGGATGGCCCGAGGCATCAAATCGTTCGCCCCCGAGACGGAAAAGGCAGCCCAAGACGTCAAGCCACGCGCAGACATGGTGTTGCTCCCTTGGGAATCAAGATACATGGACTGGAAACTGACGACCCTCCCGATCCAACCCCTCTCGATCTCTGAACTCGATGAACAACTCGCCTCCCTCTCACCTCACTCGTCAGCGACGATCGAGCTATTGAAATTTGCTCTCGCTGACGTACGAGATCACTTCAAGCAAGCTGATATCCTGGCTGCGGCTGCTTCGTTGGTGGGATTTTATCTCCCTCTCACACCCTCTTTCCGCTTGCAACCGGAAGCCATCGTTGCAGGGATATCTGCTTGGGCTTCTGAAGGCTTCAACGTCTCGATACCAAGGATCAAACGGTTACCGAAGAGGTTCACGGATGCTTATGAATCAAGTCAATCGAAGGAGACCAAAGGTCTCTATGTCGATGGCTTGCGGATGGAGAGACCGACACTTCGAAAGGCCAAGTCCAAGAATCGTTCAGTTTGGGAGGGATCAGACGAACGGACCAGGAAGCCAAAACGGTGGTATTGACGACGGGTTTTCCATACGTAAGTACTGATTGCTCGTGTCCGCCGAATTCATCATACCTGTCAGGTGTAGCGTACTTTCGACTTGGAGTCATTCACTCTACGTCAGACTCCTTTATTAATTGCCTCACTCGGAGCGTCGTTGACTCAAATGGAGCTTTGATTGACATTAAGAACCAATCACAAGGCTCACGACAGATCACGATTCGACAGACGTTGTGGTGCCAAGGAAGGTGTTAGTCCTGTATACAAGAAATATCTCCTGGAATCATTTCCTCCCGTCTAATCCATGACTGGCGTCCCCCACCCAGTCATAGTTCCGACCCCTCGGTTGACGGGATGTTCCGTCGTCCGGGCCCTCAGCGTTTCCTCGCTAACCATGGCGCCTTCTGGATGAGGCGGCTTAAAGACTTTCATTTGTTCCTCCAATTGTTCCTCGAGCACAGAAGTACCACATGCGGCAGCGATGAAACCAAGGAAAGGCGGGGATGGGTTAAGTGGCCGCGAACACAACTCAGGGTGAGGTTGGAGCCCCACAAAGTAAGGGTGATCTTTGAGTTCCAGAATCTGCATTCGCTCGCCACGCTCGTCCTTCCCGACGAATATGAGTCCTGATGCCTCGAGCCTGGAAACCTCGGCGGGGTTGACTTCGTAACGGTGACGGTGTCGTTCCCACATTTTATCGACGTTCCCGTAGAGCTTTCGAGCTTTGGACCAGGTCTGGTTGGATGGGTGGATGTCGTTGGTGGCCGCTTGTTCTTCGGTGGTACCGCTCGCAGTGGTCGTGGAGGCAGACTCGGAGACGGGCGTCGTCACATCAAGGCTAGCAGAAGGTTGGAAAAGCGTCGGCCGGAGACCCAGACGCATCGTTCCGCCCATATGCGTACGAGATATCTCAGGCATGAAGACGATGAAAGGATGGGGAGAATCAGGGAAGAACTCGCCCGATGTCGCGTCTGCACCATCATCCAGTTAAGAAGAGGTCAATGACAGGGGGTACGCTCACTACAAAGACTCACCGTGCACGCCAAGTACGCTCCTCGCCCACTCCAAGACTGCCATCTGGAAACCAAGACAGATTCCCAAGAATGGTATTTTTTGTTCGCGGGCCCACTTGATTGCGAGAATCATACCCTCGATACCCCGATGGCCGAAACCTCCCGGAACGAGGATACCCCTTGACCAAGTAATCTCAGTATGAAAGGGTTCGGAGACGCAAAAGGACATACCCTGCGCCCACTACGCTACGCCATGCGTCATGGTATTTTGCAGGATCTGACTCCTGGGTAGCGGGTTCAAGGTCTGAAGACTCCACCCACTGTAGCACTCTCAGTCAGAATCAGTGAATAAACTGGGGGTCGAGCAACAACGAGCCTGAATGATAAGCTTTCGCCTGACGCGGAAAGCAGAGTGCTCGAGAGCTTTTATAACGGACATGTATGAGTCCTTGAGGTCAGTATATTTTCCCACCAGAACGATCTTGACGTCATCGAACAGACGTTCTTGGCTGATACCGTGAATGAGTGTGCGGCTTAGATTCACCATGATATCAGAACATACCTCTTCGTCATGCTCCTCCATTTGGCTTCGAGAGATGAGCCTTTGGAAAGCATTTCCTCAGTGATGTTCAGGGTCGAAAGGTTCAGCCTCTTGCGAAGATACTGAATGATTCCTTGGGCCTGGAGCAACAAAGGGACGTGATACACGGACGTCACATCGTGCACACCGATTACTTGCTCGGACGCGACGTGGCAGAACATAGATATTTTGTCCTTTGTCGCTGGCTCCAATGGTTTGGGTCCCAGCAATCGACAAGCAATCTGTGGGATTTTCAAGTGATCATCAGTGCAAACTGTCACGAGACTGTCAGTATCTTGACGCACCAGATCGGGGAGTAATCCAAGTCCTCGCAGGGCGTGCACGGTCGTTTGGGTAGGCTTAGTTTTCTGCTCTCCGTGCATATCTGGCACGAGTGAGACATGTATGAGAGCGAAATTTTCGTGACCGACTCGGAACTGGAACTGGCGCATTGCTTCAATAAAAGGGGCGGACTCTATATCACCGACAGTTCCTCCGAGCTAAGGATGTATGAGACGATTGTGACCAAGGAAGATGGATTGCGCACACCTCCACAATACAAACGTCCGGCTCTTCGCCAGAATTGTCAACAGGGATTTTCGAAACACGTTCTATCCAGTCTTGGATAGCATTCGTGACATGTGGTACAATCTACCATGCAGCGCGTCAGTCTCTTGTCTCCGATAACATGGAAATGACGACCGCACCTGTACGGTTTTCCCGAGATATTCGCCTCTTCTCTGTGCCAAAGATCAACACGACCAACTGCGTCACTCAAGGCATCACAAACCTCCTTCTCAATCACTTCCCGATATATCTTGCCAGTCGTTATGTTGTTATCTCTTGATAATGTGATGTCCAGATATCGCTCATAGTTTCCCAAATCCAAATCTACTTCACCCCCATCATTCAAGACATATACCTCACCTGGGGTGAAGGGCACTCAGGAGAGATGTAAGAACCGTCATCTGGTTCGATCTCACCGTGTTCGGTGGGTCGCATGGTACCAGCATCTATGTTCATGTATGGATCTATCTTGATAGCTGTGACCTTGAGGCCAGCCGTTTTCAAGAGTAAGCCGGTGGAAGAGGCTACATGTCGGAGATGAGAAAAACGGGATGAACAAGGTTTTACGGGTAGGAAAAACGCTACATCGCACCGATAACGCCCTTGCCGATGCCACTGACTACCCCTCCCGAGACTAGTATGAACTTTGTCATTATCGCAGGGAGTAGTAAGGGTACAAAGAGTTGTCAAAGATCTCGGAAAACATAAAACGGCCAGGGATCGCTTAGTCAGCTCGGCACGTCTCGGTCCGTCTTCAGTCATGCAAGACATGACAAACTTCCAATTTTCAACTACGGTAAATGTGTCTAACCCATGACTGTGGACATCAGTCGAAGTGGGTAAAATGCGTATCATTTTATCGTCCTCGGGTTCTCCGTTCCCATGGCATATTTTCATCCCCAATGTCTGGGTCTGGTAATGCACTCGTTATCGACACGAGTGCGTTCAAGCGAATGCAGAAAGATCAACTTGGGCTGGCATGTCACCACCAAGAAGTGCAGCGATGAGGTTATTCGCAGCATACGTCGCCATGCCTTGCCGCGTCTCCAACGTTGCGCTAGCAATGTGCGGGACGATAACACATCTATGAAGTTCAGAGACATTTGTCAAGAACAAACCGATATCCACAAAGCTTACCTGGGTTCCTTGACTAGCGGGTGATCTTGTGGTACATTTGGCTCGCCCTCAATAACATCAAGACCAGCGCCATGGATCCACCCTTCTCTGAGTGCCTTAGCCAGTGCATCAGAATCAACCAAAGTTCCTCTAGCCGCGTTCACGAGAATGCTGGTCTTCTTCATCTTCCTCAAGAACTCTTCGTTGATGACGTGGTAGGTCCCCGAACCGCCAGGTGCGAGAACGATAACGACGTCGCTTTCACGAGCCAGCTCATCGAGGTCCACCTTTGCCAAAGCCTTCAAGTCGTGCTTCTTTTGCAACTCAGCGTCGCGTTCAGCGTTTGGTGGGGACGATGGGTTTGACGAATACAGGCAGTGCGTAATGCCGAATGGCACGAGACGTGCCAGGGTTGCCTGAGCTATTCTTCCGAAGCCAATGAAGCCAATTTTTCGTGTTGGAGACGTGACCGTCGTGCTCAGCTGAGGTCCACAAAGGCCAAAAGGAGACCACGAGAAGTTTGGCCACTGGCATGGATATTAATATGCGAGATTTCTGTGGAAACTCAGGTTCAGTCACCCACCCCTCCAGTCTGCACGAGATTGATTCCCACTCCTCCGTTTCTGCCAGCCATCAGGGCTAGCATGACAGCCAGGTCGGCAACTATTCACGAGTTGATAAAGTTTCGAGCGAAACGATGAGGTTCGACTCACCTGCGTCAGTCAGAACATCGGGGGTATAACCTACTTTGAGTCCTCTCTGGGCAGTCGCCTTGAGGTCAATGTGCTCTATTCGTGACTGTTGTTTGTATGAGAGCTTCGACCAGACCGAGCAAACGATCTCACCATAGCCAACAGACATCGTCGACACAACCCGGAGAGAAGGGCCAGCTGAAACGCGAATTCAATCCAAGCTCACACACGAGAGATATGGTCGCCTACCCTTGTCGAGGAGCTCAGTGTCTACCTGCAGACGATACAATTAAGCAAGCAGCACGGATGACCCCAAAAAGGACACACTTTATCCATCAACATGACAATCACACCAGTAGCACCAGGGATATTCTCCAACAGCCACGTCCTATCACAAGCGCGGTTTTCTGGCCAGACCACAAGCTAGTCACCATGTTAGACAGGACGCTACATTGCATTCAGAGATACACGGACATACCTCGAACTCGGGCCTGCTCTCCAGAAGTGGCATTACATCGGGACCGAGATTGCGGGAGACGACGACCTTGTATCGTGGACTGCTAAGATGAGAGACGACTGATGTCAGCCGAGCCGCTGCAGGATCATGACCAGGAGCGAATGACCCAGATTGTGACATGGCTTTAGTAGCACCCTGAATCAAATCTCAAATGGACGTTCAGTGTGAACGGAATAGAAGATGAAAAGATGGAACCATCATTGCGGGGTAGTACCTGAGGCTGTAAGTATCGGACCGCGGCCTAACCGTCGGCGTTCCGGAATCAGAGGTGAGCGTCAGCTGCCAGTTGTCTCGGATCGGAAGACACGTCGCGGTGAAGTGTAGGTTTCGTAGACTAAGAGATGACAACACAGATGGGACGCAATATTTAACTAGAGCAAGTACATCGGGTTCGGTACAGACTTTCTTGACCTCAGCAAGCCAAGTCAGATTCATGGTCTCCGCACACATTCGAGTCGGCGCGCCAAGCCAGCATTACTCGCCGAGAGTATGATCCTCCATGGTTGCATCCGCATCTGATGAGTCTTCAGACTGCTCAACACCAATACTTCCTGCAGGTCTCCAAACTCCTCCACTCGTGGCTTTCCAAAGACGAACACGTCCGTCATTGCCGGCGGACGATAGAACAGTCCTGAAACACACGTTAGTTAAATGGACACACCACTTCAGCCCAAACCGTACCCTGTGATATTCCATTCTACTCGACCAACTGCTGACTTGTGATGATCAAAGTCTGCAACGATGGATCCTGTCCATCTGGTTTCTCCTTCGCCTTCGGCGTCATCATTGTCTTCAGCTGGTTTCACTCTCCAGATTCTGACGTGACCGTCTCTCCCTCCTGTTGCGAGGAGGTGGTAGGATCGTCCGCAGGATGCCGCCCATGCTACAGAAGTAATCGCGTATGGGGTTGGCGCATCGCCATCACCAGATGACCCAGTTCCAGAGCTAGTCTCGCCGGAGGGAGTTGGATCGAGTGTCAGTAGTGTCGTTGGGCGGCGGGAGGGCGTGACCTGTATTATCTGCCAGGATTCAATCAAAAGTTAAAACCACATTTCCATGCGAATGCTCACCTTGACAACACCTGAGACACCACAGCCGACCGCAAGAATTTCTCCCCAATATCTCTCTTTACACCACGAAATACACCAACCACCATCCGCTTCTCTGTTACCCGCTCCGGGCCTTTGCTGCAAAGGAGCCTGCGACTGCTGCAGTGCTTGCGCCACCAATGAGGCAGAGGCGCCTTCGAGAGTTGCGTTCGTTTGTGTTGGCGTCGAAAATGCGACCGAATGCGACGAGGGGGAAGATGTCGACGGAAGTGTTGTGACATCCACTTCCTCGGAGAGTTGCCAGGTAGCCAACGAAGACTGCTCTAGACACTCGTATATCCGAAGGTGATTGTCAGATGCTATGGTTGCCTAATCAAATTTAAGAAGAGGGCAAGTATCAGAGCAGAGGAAGATCCATACTAGTTTCAACCCAAAATGATGGGGTGCAAATTCCACCGTTCTCACTGTACCACGAGCATCCAGCAAGACTGCTCTTTCTACCCATCTCGACGAGGTACTCGTTCCAGAAGCTGCTGACTGAACGGGTGCAGATCCGTTCGTTTGTACGTCACCTCCAGCTGCAAAAGAGGTCTGTTCCCAGATTTTGACGGTCCGATCGAAAGATGCTGAAGCAAGGATGGTGCCGAATTCCGGATGCGCCCAGCTCAATTTCGAAACAACAGCATCGTGTGCCTACACAAAGAATCCTGTTGACACATCCATAATAATGTATCGGAACGTCGAACTCACCTTCCACTCATCTTCGACGCTCCAAGTTCCTTCGCTCTCATCTAATTGCCATATTTTGATTCTGTTGGGGCTTGTGAGTGGCTCGCGACGGGCTTTCGGCTAAACTCACCGTTGATCAAGACTACAGGTAGCGAGACGAAGCCCATAGAAATCATAAGATATGTCCGTCACGAGATCGTCATGTGCGCTCTGTATGAGTCCGGTTTGAATCATCGCACCTGGACGGGGAAGGTGGTCCAACACAGCGAGTGATTTATCTTCTGGAGAGACTTGGCGTTGGAGGTGGACTTCCTGCAAAATTTTTTAGTGTTAATGAATGCTTCACAAGGAACGCAAGGTGCGAGTCTCGACAGAGCTTGGACGAGCACAAACGCGTATCCCATAATTGGCAGTCAAGGGCTTGTGAATTCAACAAAGACAAACAAACGCTCAAGGAACTTGAAGTCATCAGTTCACATGAATTCCATGTTTCAAGTTTTCGCCCAGGTCCTCTGCCCAAATTTCAAGTACATGGGATAACTTGTTCAACTTTTATGCTGCCGAAGATTTGGGAAGGTACCTTGGATGAACATGTGGCCAATAACATGCTACTCCGTCTCATTGACGTCGAGGCCGTGGGCATCGTTGGAAGAGATGATGTGAAAACATTTTTTCCGCCCGGAACTCAAGTATCCGAAATCCTGGTGACCACGGCACACCTGCGACATGGAGCACCACTGGAGCACCCTGTCCGATCCATTTGCCATTTCCTACGACATTCGCCGCACTGCGTCGACCATCTCCCGAGGTTTCTCCGCCAACATGCGATCGTTTGACCCCTGAATTTGTCACTATTTAACCAATTAGGATGTGCGAAAAAGCTGAATTCTCAAATTTCCTACGACGCTCGCCGCTGTCGACCATCTCCCGAGGTTTCTCCGTCAACATGTGATTGTGCAGCCAGATTGACCCCTGGGGTTGTCACTATTTAACCCCTTAGGATGTACGAAAAAGCTGAATTCTCAATCTGCTTTGTACCAACTCCCTCCCCCCTTGATATCGCTCATGGCTGAACCCAAGTTCCCAAAAGACTTCATCTGGGGTTTCGCAACATGTGAGCACCATTTGCAGAGATGAAGATAATGTATCATAATCACGCCCTCTCACTCTTGCTCAGCGTCCTATCAGATTGAAGGCGCGTACAATGAAGGCGGCCGTGCCGACTCTATCTGGGATACCTTCACCCGCATCCCAGGCAAGATCGCCGACGGTTCCTCCGGTGAGGTTGCCGCGGACTCGTACCACCGCTGGAAAGAGGATATCGAACTCCTCAAGTCATACGGCGTCAAGGCCTATCGTTTTTCCCTCTCGTGGTCTCGTATCATCCCTGAAGGCGGGAGGAACGACAAGGTGAATCCTGAGGGTGTAGCTTATTACAGAAATCTTGCACAAGAACTTGCGAAGAATGGTATAACCCCCTATATGGTGTGTATCTCACTTGCCCGAAAATATTGGCGGGAGCCGTGTTCTGAATTAGTTCACAAGACACTGTATCACTGGGACTTGCCTCAGACACTCCACGACCGGTATGGCGGTTGGTTGAACAAGGAAGAGATAGTCAAGGACTACGTCAACTATGCAAAAGTGAGTGTTTACTCCAGGCTTTTCAGCGTAGTGCCTCAACTCGCCCAGGTGTGCTTTGAGTCCTTCGGCGATATCGTGAAGCACTGGTGCGTACTATGTGGCTGAGCTACTCATATTACCAGAACGCTGTTGTGATCATAGGATCACCCTCAACGAACCATGGATTGTCTCAGTCCTTGGTTATGGCAAAGGTGTTTTCGCACCTGGACACACGAGTGATCGAATCAAGTCCCCTGTGGGAAACTCTTCCACCGAGCCTTACATGTAGGTCGCCGAGCTGTCGGTATCTACTTGTATTCTAAGTGGTTTTCGCATCTAGAGTGGGCCACAGTTTGCTAGTCGCCCATGGGTATGCTGTAAAGCTCTACCGAGACCAGTTCCAGCCTCAACAGGGAGGAACCATCGGCATTACTCTCGACAGTGGTTGGTATGAACCATACACCGACACTCAAGAGGGTACGCACACTTCGTTCTCCTATAATGGCCTCGCTGACATGTAATCAGACCTCAATGCAGCACAGCGTGCTTTGGACGCCCGCTTAGGTATTGCCTGTCCTTATCTTTAAATTTGTGGTTTGTGGTTTGCTCACACTATCTCCAGGATGGTTCGCCCATCCGGTTTACCTTGGCTACTATCCCGAAGTGTTGGTAAAGCAGTGTGGCAGTCGCCTGCCAGAGTTTACTCCCGAGGAAATCGCGGTCGTCAAAGGATCCTCGGACTTCTTCGGAATTAACCATTATACTACACACCTTGTCTGTGAGTGCTTTGGTTCGCGATGCTCTGTTTGCGTTTAGATTCATCGCGCACGTCGCAGCTGAAGGAGGAGATGACGAGTTCGATGGCTATACGAAGCAGACCCACAAGAGGGCTAACGGCACTGACCTTGGAACGCAGGGTAAATTATGTTGCAGCCGACTCAGCAGGACAGAAGCTAACTTTCCATGTGTCACCAGCGGATGTGATCTGGTTGCAGACATGTACGTTTTTAATCTCATTAGCTTCACTCGAGAAACTAATATGACCTGCAATAGATGCACCTGGCTTCCGCAAGGTGAGAGCCGTTACTTAGCACCCGGGCATCTCTCAATAAACTGATTTGGTATGCAGTTGTTGGGTTACATCTACAAGGTTCGTAAATCCGCTGCTTTCGACATCGTTTATGTGATTTGATGTGTTTCAGATATACGGCAAACCAATCATGTAAGATCAGCGACCGATGCTAATTTCTCCAATGTACTTATCCCCCTTTGAACGTAAGTATCACCGAGAACGGGTTTCCTGTCAAGGACGAATCCTCCAAGACAATTGAGGAAGCTCTGAACGACGTGGACAGACAGGTGTACTACAGAGACTACACAAAGGCCATGCTGGAGGCTGTGACCGAAGACAACGTGGACGTTAAAGGATACTTTGCTTGGAGTACGCATTCCTCGCAATTGCTTGCGGTTCGATGCTCATCTCTTTTTTGAAGGTCTTGTGGACAACTTCGAATGGTGGATATGCCGCTGGCTCGTTCTCTACAATTGCTGATACTTGAGCATCTTTTCACAGGGCGGAAGGTTACAGACCTCGTTTCGGAGTGACATATGTCGACTACGAGACACAGAAGAGATACCCCAAGAACTCTGCCAAGTTCCTGAAGGAGGTACGGACATGCATTAATTTGATGCCACGGTGTTATATATCCTGAGCGATTTATTTTAGTGGTTCGCTGCGCATACTTGATGGGACGAAGTTTGAGGGTGGAATAACTGCCAGTGTGTATATATGTTTGGTGGTGTACAATGATATGAATGTATGTGTTCACTATGAAAACTGGCTCGCGATTGCATTGAGCAGGTTTGATACGAGAGGATTCTATGCCAGAAAGAGACTCGAGGGGCAATCACACGATCGATTCTCAAAGGATAAGAAGGGAGTCCTGCAGCTGGATCGGAAGGATCTAGTGCAGACAAGAACCGTGGGGCCGTGATCGATGATCACCCTCAATGGTCTCATGGAAAGGTGCTGTACGAGTGGTCAACCAGTCAACTCGAAGTACAGAGACGGTACATATGAGCGGGTGGCGTTCAACGGGCAGGCCAACTGTCTTCTGCTCATTCAAAGTCTGGTTTGGGGCGACTTGCGTTCAACAGCGATGAGCCCGACCTACCCTCTGATCAGAGTCTCCACAATTTCCGAGATCACACTCACCTACATCAGCCCATTTCACACTAGCTGGAGTACACACGCTTTCTTAGAAAGCTCGATTCCAACTTATGGAATTCGAAACAGTAGTCCTTGTGAGATATCTACATTGAATTACAGATGATCGACTTTGTGCTACGCTAACTAACAATACGCTCATACGACGGAGGAAATCAACATGTTTGTTTTGGGTGACAAGGCCTTCGAGACAGTGAGAGTGTCGGTCCAGCCAGTGCCGTTGTAAGAAGGAGTCTCGCTGAGGATGTAGTCAGTCCCGAAAGAACCAGCAGCCCAACCGATGTAGCCGAGGAAGACTAGAGGACAGTAATTAGTAGATGCCTTGATTAGCGTCCGAAGGACTTTGAGAACTCACCATCAGAGTTGGCAGCCTGGTAAGCAAGCTGTTGCGAGAGGTATCCAACACAAGAGTCGACATTACCACCACCCGTTTCAGAGTGCAATGCCTGACGGTGGTTCTTGCGGAGCCAAGTAGAGAGAGGGAACCAGGAGTCCTGAATGTTGTTCGTGACGCACTCAAGGTGGGTTCCACTATGATGACAATGAATGAAGGGCACGAGGACAAAAAAAGCGGAGATGAAACCCACGAGTTGTCGAAGTCAAGGTACTTGTGCACGTCCATAATGAGGTTGGTGGTCGAACCGTCGAGGTTTCTTACCATGCCGAGAGCTTCAGCGGAACCGCTGGAAACGAATGTTTGCGCAGAGGTCCAGTTGTTACCCGGAAGGAGGATCATTTGGGAGGTTGCACCACTCAATCGGATTGCGGACACTGCAGCCTGAACGGATCCGGCCCAGGCGTAGATGTTCTGCATATGACCATTAGCTCCGTTTTTCGAAGAATCGTCAATGCAAGAATACACACGGGAATATCATGGGGCTCGTTCATACTATAATCCACGTCAGATAGCTCAAACGTGCGCGTAACGGAGAACTTACATTCCAAAGATGACACGGCTCTCGTCCTTCCAGTATCTGGCGATGTTGTACCAAAGCTCAGCAAAGACCACGTCGCTGGGTCCACCCTGGCCAATGATCTAGATGACAATCCTATTTCAGACAGCGAACCCTGTCGGCTTCAAGGAAACCTACTGCGCCATCGTAACGAGCATAGTTGTGGATATCGATCTCACAGTATGCGCCAGTGCTCAAGCATGCGTTGACGAGCATGTTGTAGTTGGCAAATTGGGTCGAGTTGAGGACACCAGTCATCTTGTCGTAGGTGAGGTATTGCCAGCCCACGGGGAGACGGAACACGTTGTAGCCGTCATCATTGTAGAAATGCTGCATCTGACCTAGACCATCAGCACCTGTGGGAAACCATGAGCGACGACGTGTAGACACAAATTGCTGTATTTCTTACAGCCGAGCTCCTTAAGGGGGGGGCAAGCCTGGGTGATGTTGCAAGTACCATCGGTACCACAGCCGAAATCTGGGAGGGATCGTCAGCCGGAGACCTACGCCGTGGGTGACAGAACACACCGAAACCAGCGATGTTAACACCGGCGAACTTGAGAGGCTGGAAAGTCTGTGCACTGACGGCAGCAGCAGCAAGGATCAAAGCAGACAACGACTTGAAGGCCATCTTGAGTGCGACGAGCGGAACACTACTGGGAAGGATGGGGTACCGGGGAAGCCCTTAAGTACATCGGCAACCAGAGGAACACATCGCCAAAAATAATTCCTGCAAAGTGGATTAACCAGACAGGCCACTTCACACCGTTTAAATGTAGCCGGAACTTGAACACGTACAACTCATCCTCACCGAGATCTCGCCGAAGATTTCTTGGATGTCATGTCAATGGCGTGCATTTGAGCCGTTCACACTGTTCAGTGTTAGTTCTTTGCAGGATCCAGTGAATCAGTCAGCAATGGGTTCGTTATGGATACAAAGAGAGAAATACCAGAATAAGACGACTCCTGTAACAAAGCCGATTGCCCGCGTTGATGGCAAGTGATCCGCGGTGATCCGTGCTAATGCGCGATCACGTGGAGGGCAAATCTCGCTTCTTCTTCGGAGAATCTCTCGCTGTAGCATGCAGCCAAGCTTCCTTGCTTTTCAAGGAGAAAAAACATCAAGCTTGAAAGCTTGAGGACCGAGAGTGAGGTAATTCGGCCGCTCCATCATGATTTGCTTCCTAGAGGCACCGCTGGTCTTACATCGATGTCGAGGCGCGTGCAAGGGGAAGTGAAAAGCATCCGCGCAACATCATTGGATCCGCTTTCAAGTTCCTTCTATCCGCCTTGACAGTTGTAAATAAGCATTGTAAGCGGGGCTGACACTCCAGAGTGGAATCAGATCGAATCCACATGTGCGATAGTCCGAAGAAGCTACGACATCTTGAGATTACTGTAACTATATTGTCACAATTACAGCTACCAATGGGCGGCGGAATAGGACAATGAATGAGCTGAAAGTAAAACGTTCAGTAGAAGAAGGGTCGCGATATCCTCCCGACCTCGGGCTCACCATGGCCAAAACCGTTGCCATCAAAAGATGAACGTTCCACATAAAAGTGAAACATATGGTTAAACACACTGTCAACAACGGTCTTTCTTCGATTCAATTTCGGCGTCGTTTTGTCATCGACACTGGTATGTAGCATAGACGTAGACTTGACTAGACTTGCCTGCTCGAATGCTTCCTTATGTCGGGTAACATTGGGGAAATAAAGTTCAAGGAACGGATTTATATGAATCCCTTGATCCTTGATGCAGCGAAGGAGCCGGATCGCCTTCAAGGGCATATTCCCTGATGTCGAAGGCACAACTACCATGAGGACGTAGTCATGTGGTGTCGGGCTCTCAGTAGACAGTCGTTCCTTTCTCACTATGCCCCAAACCAGACTCTCAATTCAATGAGCAGACGACAGTCGTTCTGCTCTATTGAGAGGCTCTCAGTGTGTGTTAGTCCCAAGTGGAACTTCAGTCTCATGTTTGGGACCAGACGTAGCTTTGGCCAGGGATACCTGGAACGGAAATAAAACCTGACATATCGACGACGCTCGGAAAACTTACAGCTTCGTGATGGTCCGACACAGACTCACAAGATAAGCAACGCCAGCCCCGGGTGGAAAAGCCCAACTGCACGTACTACCCTACCCGACCCATTGAGTGCTCGTGTCTTTGAGTTTGGCTCGTTCGGATACAACCGACGTGCTATGGCTCGTCAAGTGTAGTACTAGCAGCAAGATTCAAGCTGCGTACTACTATTCCTTAGGCCCAAGTAACCCTAGTGGAGAGCACTCTCGGGTTTAGGAATCTGGAAGGAAAGAGACCGTGTGACAAAGGACCACGTGGTTATCACTGGCACTGCGAGTTATCGCTGGTTGTAGATCTCGTCGAATAATATCCACTCCAATGGAGGTAGATCCACAATTCGACTCGCTACAGCTAGTTGCTGAACTACCAGGTGCGCGATTATTCGAATGAACGAATCCGTCCAAGTCAGACTTTGTCTTTAGGTCACGACGATCGCGCTTGGCAGGTCGCATGGAACCCCACGAAGCCTCTACTCGCGTCCTGCTCAGCAGATAAAACAGTGCGGTTGTATACATACCGCAAGGACACACACGACCCGTCGCACGTGGTGGTCTCACACATCACGACGATTCCCACAGGACACGCCAAGACCGTACGAAGCATCGCGTGGGCACCGTCAGGTCAAACGCTCGCGACAGGTTCATTCGACTCAAATGTCGGCATATGGGAGAAACGCGAGGCGAACGACGACGACGATCCATCAGAGTCTGAAGAGTGGGAATGCGTAACCTTGTTGGAGGGACACGAAACAGAATGCAAGAGCGTCGCTTACTCTACGACAGGGACTTTGCTTGCAAGCTGTAGCAGGGACAAAACGGTCTGGGTTTGGGAGGGTGAGCATCAAGTTCGATTTCTGGTGTTTCTCTCCTAACCGCTTTTCTCTAGTCAAACCGGATGCAGACTTCGAGTGTATGGGCGTCATGATGGAGCATAGTCAGGACGTGAAGTGTGTTGCATGGCACCCCACCGAGGAGGTCGTTTGATCTCTCTTGAGACGCTGTTTCCCTACTGATCTCGGCTCTGGCGGAAGACAGATTCTTGCATCAGCGTCATACGATGATAGCATCAAGCTTTACATCGACGATCCTTCCGAGGACTGGTTCTGTTTTGCGACGTTAACTGGCCACGGTGCTACAGTGTGGTCTCTCGCCTGGGCACCCCGAGGGGATTACCTCGCTTCATCGTCCGATGATCTCACCATCAGAATTTGGAGGCGATCCGCAGAACATAAATGGGAATTTGTCCATCAATTGAAGGGTCATACCAGAAGTATTTACTCAATAAGCTGGGGGAAAGGGAGAGGAGAAAACCTTGGATGGCTTGCAAGTACGGGCAGCGATGGTAAAATAAATATTTGGGAAATATCGGTGAGCCATATCTTCTGGTTAGCGCCGAGAGGGACTGAACGAGTATCAAGGAATCGCCCCAACAAGATGCTGGATCAGCTTCGTTGGCTTCGAGACTGGTCGCGTCGATTTCGTCTGCACACGATGTCCACGATGTGAATTCTATTCAGTGGTGTCCTCGTCCTGGGTACGAGGATATGCTCTCAACCGCAGCAGACGATGGTTCTGTTAGAGTATGGAAGGTGTCGCCATCTATATCATAGATGTACTCTCGCTGCGGTCCAATCCATGAATTTTGGGTCGCTTCCGGGGTCCCTTGTGTACGCAGATAAGATTAGATTTAGACATATGACTCGAACAGCATCAAACGATCGACATCCTCCGCTCCGCACAGGCAACTCTCGCTCCTCGACGCGATGCCGATCCTCGGTCTAGCGCCTTCCTCCGAACCAACAAAACCAGCGCACTTCGATATAGAAAAGGTCATTAGACCTAACATCCTCGCTCTGCATCCATATCGCTGCGCTCGCGATGACTATCAAGAAGGAATTCTCCTGGATGCAAACGAAAACGCCCTCGGTCACTCAATAGAATTGTCTTCCCAGATACCACCAGAACTGCAAAACACCGTAAACGCAGATCTAAACCGATACCCAGATCCATCTCATGACGAGATAAAATCACGGATCGCGAAACTTAGAGGCCTTCCTAGTGAAAAGCATGTTTTTCTCGGCGTTGGGTCGGACGAAGTGATTGACTTGATCATGCGGGTGTGCGTCGCTCCCGGACGCGAGAAGATCTTGATCACTCCTCCGACGTATGGGATGTACAGCGTCTGTGCACAAATCAACGATATCGGCGTCGTTCGGCGTAATCTAAACTTGAGCGGGAGCGAAGGGGAAGGAGGAGAAAAAGGGAGGTTTAGCTTGCTCATTGACTCTGTCGGTATGCTCTATTGCCAGGCGGGACTGTCATTCTGATGATACTTTCAATAGGTAAAGGAAGCTGTGTCTGCGGATCCTTCCATCAAACTTATATTCCTGTGTTCGCCCGGAAACCCAACCGGAACAGCCATATCCCCAAACGCTATTCGCTCGTTACTGAACTATGAACCCTTCAAGGGCATTGTAATTGTCGATGAGGCCTATATAGATTTCGCTGGGGAAGATACATCTGCTGTCTCTTTGATCAAAGAGTATGCCAACCTTTGCGTTATGCAAACGTTGAGCAAGAGTTTCGGGCTTGCAGCCATCCGGTGCGTGTACCGTCGACGTTGACCGAATCAGATGCACTGACTTGCTTGTACAGGCTAGGTGTCGCTCTTGCACAACCCCCGCTGATTCAAGTGCTCAGTAATACCAAGGCCCCGTACAACATTTCGACGCCAACGGCTCATCTTGCATTGGCTGCTCTTCAACCAAGCGCAATCCAGAGTATGCGTGACAAGATTGCCACGCTTCTCGCGTCTCGGGGTAAGCTTCAAGAATCGCTTGTGAAACTCGCTTCGTTGGGCGTGGGCAAGATCATTGGCGGGAACAACGCGAATTTCCTCGTGGTGCCGATCCTGAACAAAGAGACTGGCGTGCCGGACAACACTCGGGCTATGAAGGCGTACAAAACGCTTGCCGAGGAGAAAGGCGCCGATGAAAGCTGTGTGGTGGTTCGGTACAGAGGTAGCGAGCCTGGGTGTGAGGGTTGTTTGCGGATGACTATTGGATCGGAGGCGGAGAACGAGATGCTATTGAAGAGACTGGAACGTGTGCTAGTCGCACTGTAGAGTTAGATTAAAACGTTCAGTCTCAGGTTCACTCGGTCCCGAGGCAGGCACAATTAATGACGTGCACGGGGTGTGGGATCTAAATGAAAGATGGAGACCCCTCGAGTGGGGGTTGTCCCCCTTGACTGAAATTGATGGTTGTGGTCACCGTGCTTGGCAGCAACAGCGAGCGCGGTGGGCTGCGAGCCTGCGGCAGGGTCAGAGTAACCCCGATTCACGATTGCTTCATATCCTCAAAGGCAAGAATTTGGATGCTGCCAGTCGTCGCCATCGATTCGAGACCCCACTAAGTTCAACGACGCTACAGTATTCGAAAACCCGCGGCGCTGACCCGATCACTCCCGCCCCATGGCTAAACAGAAGACTCCCTCACCTCAGGAAATCTACCGAGCACGAAAAGCGCGGGAAGAGCAGGAAAAATACGCTCTTCCTCCCCCGGGACTCATTAATCATGGAAATACGTGTTTCATGAACTCCGTATTGCAGGGTGTATGTTACAATTTTTCATCTTGTCATCACATTTCATGTCGCAGTCACTTACTGCTATCCTGGCAGCTTATAGCCACGCAATATCTGGAGCGTCTCGTTTTATTCGAACCCATCCCGTCCGCAATCCAGCTGACCTCTCCCATTCACATCGTGTCCCGTCGTTCCCCTGCCCTAACCAACGGTCATGGTCTTGGGGGCGAGTGCGATCAACCTTGGATCGCTGGCCTCCCGATTGGTGACCAATTCGTCGATGTCATGCGAAAGGCATGGGAAATCCAGAATAAGCGTCAGCATGAAAGCATGAGCCCAAGGTATATCTGTGCACGTCAAGTCGGTTTCTCAAAGCCCTAACTTGTACCGTTTGGTGACAGAGACCTACTCACAGTGGTGGGACAGAAGTACGATCAATATTTGGACTTCCGTCAGCAAGATGCCCATGAGTTCTTGTGTCACCTCCTTGACGCCATCCGCATGGAGGAAATGGATGTGAGTCATCGATTTGATTTTCTGGCTTCGTGTTTCTCAGTCGTATACTCTTCGTGGACGTCACAGGTCATCAGGAAACGATCTCCACCGACCCAGAAAGAAAGAAAACGGACACGACGATCGTCTCTCAAGCCATCCACTTCCGACCCTCCCCCTCCTAGTGAACAAGAGGGTCATCCGCATGAGACCGGCCCGTCAGATCCGGCCCAATCTTCAACCGCTGCTGCTGACGGACCATTGTCATTTGTCGACATGCTCTTTGGCGGAAAGCTCACAAGCATCCTTGTATGTCAGACATGCAAACATGTCTCGCACACATATGAAGATTTCAGCGATCTCAGTCTAAGCATGAAGCCCGAGGATTATGCTCGTGAACGGAAACGAGACAAGCTGAAGCAATTTGCGAAGAAGCTGGGGACAGCTCTATCCGTTGGCGTACAAGCCCCGCGCTCGTCTTCAGTTCCTGTCACGCCAGTCCGAGACATTACTTTAGACGGTCCAGAGGACACTGAACCCCCGCGGAGACGGAGTGTAGACCTTGCGAATGTCGAAGTTGTACCTGAGCCTACGGTTGGTGAAAAGCCGGACGATTCTGGTGTCGTTGGAGAAGGCTCTGCAGTACAAACACCTTCGCCTCCTGTACCAGAGTCACCTCCAATACCCGTCACTCCGCCTCCTGTGGATACTCCTCACGTGATTCCTGTCATAGATCTTCACGAACAACAGCAGTCGCCAGGGGAACATATTACCGTCGTCGAGCCCGAAAAGCCAAACGGAAAAGAGAAGAAGGACAAGGACAAGGACGAGAGCTGGGCAAAGCTTAGCAGGCGTATCAGTGTCACGGTCGGTTTCACCAAACGACCCAAGCAGGAGAAGAAGGACAAGAATGGAGCACCGCTATTGTCAGCTTCAAAGCTCACGGACGAAGGCAATGTGTCGTTCCATATCGTCTCGACTCCCGCAACCCCGGCCAGCGGAGTTGTCGAACTCGATCCAGCCTTCGAAAGAGAAGCACCCCCACTCCATGTTGTCGACGATTATTTCCGTGCTCAGCTCGTGAACGTGAAGCGATCAGCCAAGCCCGCTCAACTTCCGATCAACTCCCCCTTGGTTCCATCTACGCCCCGTTTTCCTTTGATACCTCGTCCCTCGAGCCCGGTTCCACACCCGAAGCGCTCAAAGCCTCCGCGAGTACCAAAACCTAGCACCGAGGAGGCCGCATATCTACGGGATATCCTCGCTGATATCAACCCTCCAAACATTCCAAAGCCTTTCTCGATCTTCAAGCAACCCAAGGAATCATCCTCTTCCCCATTCAACGCACAGAATATCTTTTTAAAGGTCAACCAAATCAGCAGGATTGAAGAGTGCCTGCGACTCTTTACATCGGTAGAGGTTCTCGACGGAGACAATACTGTTCGCTGTCATCGATGCTGGAAGATTGCGAATGGATATTATAAGCCTAGACCGAGGGAGTCGGCCCAAGCGCCGGATTCGTGTTCCGACAGCGAGGATGACGAGGCAGTCGGTGCGAAGACGAAAGGCTCCTCTATAGTGCCGGAGTCAACATTAGCGAATAGTATCCCTGCTACCCCTCCTTCGAATTCGTTGTCTCCCTCACATTCTACCACCTCCCTCCAAGATACCCTAACATCCCATGATACCCAACCAACACTAACACACGGTTCAATACGCGGACCGCCAAAACCAGTTCCCCCGTCCCTCCAGCTCAATGATACATTCCCCATCGAGCTTACATCTCCGACCAACGAGATATGTGTACAAACTGGATTAACTGGCCTATCCATTTCAACTGCTGCCCCCGAAACTCCAATGTCCAGCCAGACGGCGAGGCCAGTGCCAAGTAGAGGAAACACGCTTTCTTCCACCTTCACGCATACCTCGGGTACCTCCGAGTTTTCGAATTTTTCATTGAGCGCTCCGCCGGATCAACATCGGCGACAGAGATTCAGTAGCGCGGACAGCAATACCGAAAGTGAAATTTCGGAAGCAGAAAGCGAGACCTTGCTCTCTATTTATTCCGACGTCTCATCGGCTGCTTCACCTAACCCATCGCCGAATGCCTCGCAAGACCATCTACAGCAGCCATCATCAACTCGAGACTCGGGTACAAAGGAGAAACGACACCCATCTGGTGTACCCCGTTCTAAGCAATACATACTGCGACCAGCTTACAAACGCTACCTCATTGCAACTCCCCCACCGATACTCGTCGTCCATCTCAAGCGCTTCCAGCAGATATCCAAGGGACCAGTCGTCTCGTTCTCCACTGGGTTCAAGAAGCTGGACGACTATATCGCATTTCCTGAATATCTAGACTTGGCACCATACCTTGCCCCTCGACGAGAAGACTATTTTGATTCGAAGGTGGCACTGACGAGAGGTCGTGCTAGAAGACCAGTGCCGTGCATGTATAGACTATATGCCGTTGTGGTACATATTGGCAACCTGGTGAGCCTCGTACTCCCCTCGAAGCAACTCCGAGATGTACTCACTATCTGATGCGTTTAGTTGGGTGGACACTATGTCGCTTATACAGCTCTTCCATCATCTGCACCCGACTCGGCAGCGCAGTCTGACACCGAGAAGCACCAACCAAACCACGAGCCAGCCCCTCGAGACTGGGCGTTCGTGAGCGATACCATCGTCCGGCTGTCCTCGTTAGAAGAGGTATTGAAGAGCAAAGCGTATATCTGCATGTATGAACGGATCTAATTTATAAAGTTCGCTACATATTGTAATAACAGTTACGCGACGGACTTTTCCTTCTTGTTTATTCTCGAACGATTGGGTTTTTCGACCATTTTTGTTGCGATGTTTCGGAGATGCTGTCGATATCGATAGCTGGGTATCATCATCCACTTCTTCCAGAAGATACGTTTGGGATTAATTGCTATATACTTGCTCGAAGGTTGCTTCGGTGGCCCGGAGAGGATGCTTGTGGGTATACCTATCACAATCCCTACCTGGCACAGAGGCCTCCTCTCACCACCACACCCTCCCCCACTTGTAGGACTAACTGTATTAAAGCGGTGAACTTGAAGTGTCAGTTTCACTCCCTGAAAAGTCAACGCTTAGCTGGTAGGCGGTTGGGGTAGCTACCGTAGCCCCTGACAGGGGCTTTCGCAGGCTCGAAACTGCGTTGCCATCCCGCCCCTCGACCCATGGCCCTAACTGGTCGTCCCGGTCTTCCGAGATGGACGTCACATCTGAGATACAAGTGAATCGTCAGCTCACCAACCCTAAATACGGTAGAGGGTAAACCAACCTCTCCGCACAGCTAGTCAGCCTGTGAGAGGGTCCGGTGACAGCTGACCTGGAGGTCGACCACCTGTTAGCAAAGACCCTCCAGGGACGAAACAGTTCGAAGTAGTCGCACTCACGAAGGTGTACTCTAGCCTACATATCGTGGCAGAAATTTGTGTTGATGACGAAAGGGAATTTTTCTTGATTATTTGCACTTCCCCGCACATTCATGTGGGCAGTGTCGTCAGGAGGAGTAATCGATTGCTTCCGGGCGTGGCACGATGACGCTTGCGACCGTGCGGGTCCACTCAATTTTGGAGACTCATTGGCAGGCGGCGGTTGCCATTGGGTTGCCACGTCGCGAATGACTTGAAGTTCGACGTCTCAATCGTTTCGCATTTGGAAGCAGAATGACCCAAGTCGACCGCATTAAGACCGGGCCCGGTAGAGTGCCCTAGGCCATCTATTCAAAGAATCAAACTTCAGAAGGGAAGTGCTCATCTGGAATATCTGCTATCCCAGCTTCTCCCAGCTTCCGTTCCGAATTGCTGGAACGTCAAGTAGAAACTCGGGCCGATTGGCTGTTGTCCGGAGCGGTGCCAGGTCACCAAAGAAGGCTGCCATCAATATTTGACTCGAGTTCAGCACACGACTGTCTAATACAACTGTCCACCTGTCTATCCATCACCTACTACCACAGAACCTGACATAACCGAGAGCCACCTGTTGTCACACAGTGTCATCTCGGCGCACAGGTCCCCTCACATCAAATTTCTCCGCGGGTCATTTCCGTTTCCGCGATCTATCCAACTGACTACCATCGTCACAATCTCACATATCATGTCGAGGGTTTGGATTTCTGATTGCCCCTCTTCCTTGGCAAGCGAATCTTTCCTCCCTCGGCGTTGTATCCGTCCACGCTCTGGGCGAAGGTGAGTGACGGAATTTTGCCAGAGAAGACTATAATAAAGTCCGATGTCTTCGGTTACCAGGCGCTATTTCGATACTATTTTATTCACTTCGTTGTTCTCCGCTCCCCCTCCCATCTCTTACCTATAACACTACGTTTGAATTCGCGATCATGCACAGCTTGAAGTTGTGTGGATTGTGGAAATGGAAAGGGGATTCTTCGGTCCCTAGTAACCAGCACATCGTGCCACTCGTGGCCGACGCGGACTCAAATCAAGGTGAGCGATTGGATATACGTGTCGATGAGGATATCAATGGTCACTTTTTCAGATGTCGAGTCCGGCGTAACAGACGTCAGGGCACGCGAAACGAACTCCCGGGACTCCCCTTCGTTCACCGCTCGTCTAGATGGCAGAGCGGGAGAAGAACTCTCACCGCCTGAGTTGATGAAAGGCTTGCCACCAACACCTGTCGATATTCCATCAGCTGAACGAACGCCGCACTCCCTCCACCAGACGCCATCTACATCCTCTCTTTCCGCGATTGTCAAACGATCGACTTCGAGTCGAACCCTTCGATCGGACCAAAAAAGGGAACGATTAGCCGCGAACTTGAATACTTCCAACGACCAGGGAATCAATGGGAGGGAATCTGTTGCGTCTAGGCGATCCGACCCGTTGGCAACGAAGCCACGAGCGACCACGGTGTGGTCATCGGACGACTCATTCCTTCCCCGTGCTAAGCCTCCTCCACCGTTGATCACCAAACCCAAACATAACCGCAGTGGTTCTACTACTTCTGCATCACCCCCATCCACAACGAACCCCCGTCGCCCATCGACGTCATACCAGACAGACTCCCACAGAAAGTTGTCGAAACAGCCACAGGAAGCTCCACAACAAATGTTACATCCAACACGACCCTCTAGTGCACGCTCGAATTCCGTGAAAGATACGTCACCCCGACCACGTTCGGCAGTCCATCGGCTATCCAATAGCCATAGCAACATAGGCGTTGCCGACGCACTCTCTGCATCGGCACGGATCAGCCGCAAGCCAAGTGTCGCGTCCGTGGAATCAGATCTCTCGGATAATTCCCTTGCTCCAGGGAACTTTTCCTCCGCATGGAAATGGACACCTCCTGCCTGTTGGGCTGGGCCACCTGGGGTTACTGCATTAGTGGATCAACATGCAGGGGATAAACAGATCGGCCGGTCCAGGCTTGTTCGTAAAAACAGCGCCAAAGGCAGTCTGAACAGACATGTTCATGTTCGCCCCAATCTTCCCTCTCAGGATGTCTGGCGACCGCAATCAGTTCGTCTAGCAGAAATCGGAACACCGGAGGAAGCTTCTGTCAGAGAGGAGGGAAGGTTGTTGCCAGACGTTATCGTCAAGGTCCAGTCTGCCGATACTGACGAGTGGCATGAGAGTGGCATGGCGGATGTCATCCCCCATTTAAGGGCACTGAGATCTGGTTAATTGCTGGTATGTTGATATCGTCGTACAATAAATGTCGTGTGCCTGACATGTGGTGGAATTTTCTATGATAGTGTGGGGAGGATTGCACGTGCCATGGGCTCCAAATGGGCTCGACAAAACCGCATTACACCCCACTTGCTTAAAAGTAGTTGGCTTATATTTTCTCGATTCATTGGGCGACTTCAGTGCGACTTCCTGCAGGCTCAGGAATATATTTTAGGAATACACCAAAATATTTTGTATAATGAAAGTCTCCAAGATGCCGATGTCAAGTCTGACGGATGGATTATTCGCCCGTACCCTCTAATGGATTATCCCTCGTCGTATTCGCCATCCATTAGCTTATATGTCGTCCTTCATTCACTAGACGCACATCCATTGGGTGATGTTTTCATGACTCCGACTGTCGCACTGTGCATGAAAATTTGCACGTCTTAACGACGAACATAGCCTCGCCCAGTGTCAACGGGGCACGGCATTCCCTGTCGTTATCAAAGGAGGCCGTTAGCATAGTTAAGTGGTACCGTAAGGCTTCGTTGGAAGTCGTCGGAGTGCGAGGGACGCATAGGCGCAAGCGTGACTTGATTCCAGATCCCTCATCTTGATAACGATGATGGAAGACATAACACAGACTCTGGCAAGGACACTCTCGGGAAGGGAAGGAAGCCGCGAGTATGGTTGCTGGTCCAGCCTCCCCTACTATATGTGACGCTTCCGTCTCGTGACTCTCTGCCGAAGTGCAAAGTCGTTCGCTGTCGTCATGGAAGGAGAGGGATAGAATTCGCAAGGATGGTTCCCAGCTTCTCGCGAGCTTTCATTGCGGGAATATGGGGCGTGTGGTAGGCTTTACTACCCGCGAAGACCCTGAACACACAGTCAGCGGCCTCGGCGGTTGGCTTCCGCACTTAAAGTTAAGCTACGCACGGAAACGCAGTGCATCATAATGCCACGTGGGAAGAGAAATGGAAGATACGAAGACGGGAGCGGACCAGTGTCAAATGGCACCGTCGACGGTCCATGACATGGGCATCTGGAATATGAGATCTGGTAGCGGACGCGGGGCACGAGCATGCGGATCAAACTTCGTGGTTGGTTCGGGCATGATGAAAAAATAGATCAGACACCATTCCTTGATCTTACTTGCCGGTCTAGGAGAGTTAAGGCGCTGGAACAGCTTCCAATTACAGCTGTATCTTACTCCGAGTTGACCCCATTGATCAAGTGATTTGACCCTCCGGAGTGGGTGATTGTGTCACTTTGAACCAGTTTGACTTGTACATTATGTAATCCTGTGATCATTGTTTCGCGATCGTAGTTTCCCACTGACGACCACTGTCTCACACCGCGACGGTAAATCGAGTTATAGCTGATAGCTGATACTGACATTGGAGCTACTAGGAATACCACTATCCTAGAGATAGTGTCTAGCGCATCGTGTTCGAATTGTGCTGATAGAATGCTCAAAATACTAGGTCACGTCTAGTCAGGCCGCTCTCTCCTCGCTCAAGCGGCCGACGAGTACCTCTCGTGTTGTGCAGTTGAATCCAGTGTTGATCGACGATAATAACCAACTCGAAACTCATCCGATTCGCTCGCTACCAAAATTGATCTTCCATGCTTGAAATGGTATCTCTTGTGCTCTGCGTACCTCGCGGCTGATTCCGTCAGTCTTTAACCATCTCCCCCCTCATCCAATTGTTTTCCCCTCTCTTCTTTGGCATTTTACAGCACTTATCGCCCGGTTGGACCCACCACTCGAGTCATCATCCCCGCGAGAGGTGGCTTGGTCAATCACTCACCATTACATATCCTCTCGGCCTTCCCTCGTTACCATATCTGTTCTGTTGCGCTGCCAGTACGAAGTCCGTCGATATTCCACGTTCCCGCGCCTCAAGCAGCCGCTTCTCGTGCTTCTTATCGATTGGTTTCTCTCAGTATCCCTTAGCAATCCCAATGGGTTTAGCAGTTCATCCAACACGACAGCCGTTTCTGCGGCGGCGAGGTTTGAGTCTAAAGAGGATTGTATGGTACTCCCGAGAGTCCGCGGCGCTCCATTGTGAGTACCCCTGGGATGGCATTCCGGGTGAGCATCTGATTGATCCGGGCCTTTTCGTGCTGATCCTACGGACCGCAAACTAGATTCCAGATTTGAAAGTTTTCAATCTGATCATTCCATGACGCGACCGTGTTCACCTCGCCACAGCGTCCTAGGGGCTATATTGGCATACTTAAATCCCTCGGAGTACTCCCTATACTTCGTAAGTTCGCTCCATTTCTGCCATGTGTGTTTTTTCAATCCATTGCTCAACGCCGAGTCGACGTCGTTGACTTCATTATCCAGGAACTATCACTCTGATTATTACGAAACATGCCACCCTATGGGCTCTATTGGCTGGTCTCAGGAAGATTCTACCTATGAGCAGTGCCCGACAACCCCAACCCAGAATGACTTCCATCAGCCGTCTTCCTGGATGCCCGACGCTATGGAGGTACCTCAGAGTTGGGGCGTGCCCTTAATGACTGATTATCACCCAAACGAGCTCCAATTAGGGTCAGGCTCCACGTTGAACGCCGCGGAGCCAATTCAACATTGGGGCGCACCCTCGTTCACCCTTCAGCCCCCGGGTAACGACAATTTTCATGTTGAGTCAGGCTGGAACTCGAATGACACTGCAGAATCCCAATCTTGGGGCGCACCATTCGCAGTGTCCCTCCGTAACTCTCAACCCCACCACGGGTTTCAGCCGGACTCGGCATCTGTCTCCGATGTGGTGACAGAGGGTTGGGTGGCACCCTCGGCGTCGTCGTCATCACACGTACCCCCCTGGCCTCAATCAAACTCGGCTGGCCTTGCACATGGGGTACAACGACAAGCGGGCTCCAATGTGCGTACTTCTTTGAAGCCTGAGGTTGCGTCAGTGCTAATACGCGGATTTGACCAGCCTTTTTCGCGCACTCCAAAACGATCTCTACCTGGTGTCCCTGTACTTCAAGAAAGGTACACAGGGAATGGTCAAAAATATGAACAACAAAAGTCACTTCATTTCAATCTGGCGGGATCAGAACATTTAGGTGTTCCCCTTAGCGACATTTTGAACAACACATCGAGCTTTGCCCAACTGCTCGATGCAGAGTCTCCATTTCCGAACACGGGGACCATGAGCTTCACATTGCGGATCCTGGTGAGCGCTGGCATCATTTCGTGACTTTCTTTCTAATTAACCACCTCGGCTGTAGTGGCCTGGAAGAGGTGAATGGCATAAAACGTTAGCCTCGCTAAACTGGAAGAAGGCAGAGCGCGCGCCAAAGACACGTGCGAAAATTGCACAAGAAGTCGCCAAAATGATTGGAATATTCATCGAGGTCAGTTAAGAATCTACATTGTATAGTTTTGTGTTGATATCCCTCTATAGGAGTTACGCCAGGTGCCAGGTGGACAATGGAATAACATCCGGTCCCAGCACTTGAGCCTGGTTAGTCTCCACCATGTCTCGAAGAATAGCTGGCAACCCGACATCTGCCTGCTATCTGAAAGAAGATAAGACCATTCAATTGTTTTGTATCAATGACCAGAGCTACTTCAATCATCAGAATCAATGTATCAACTACACTACCCTCATCTACTTAGACGATTCTTGCATACTTCCTAGATGTCATTGCACTCCCATCTGTCACTCCCATATACCAGTGTTCGCTATCATGATGATACCCTTACTTCCCTTACCCATGTATATCTAGCGTCTTTCACTAGCTGATATCATAACAATACATATGTTTCTCGATTTTGAGGTTTCGTTGACAATTGAACTGGTTTTCACTCGGTAACACTGACAATGGAACTTTGAGCTGGTGGCCCAGAATCGTTCTCTGACGGGGTAGGGTTCTTTGCTTCGATCTTGATCGACATCGCCTCTGCTGAACGAAGCAAGCTACCAGCAATCTTGCAGGTTTGAGGAGCACCCTCAGGACGATGAATGGCGTCTTAGAGTCGCCAACATCGGACTTTGAAGTCCGAGTCAAGACGACCCATTTCACTTCCCTCTGAATCAAAGAACTGCCAAACTTGGAGATGGTTCAATTATAACATGAAACACAGGGGAACAGAAAGGGACGTGTTCCGGAAGGGTGGAGCAGTACACATGTGGCTACAGTGGGTGGTTTGGAACCGTCAGCACTCCACTGGTGGCACTGGCTGACATGGGCATACTAGGCTATACATGGGCCTTAGGATCGAGGTACGGTCTCCCGCTGGAGATCTAGAATGATGATATATTGACCGAACGTTACCGTCACATCAAGCTTACTTACCGGTCTGGGAGAGTTGAGGCGTTGGATATGCCGGACCTCATACCCCGTCACTGTCCAAAGTGCTACGGCTTTCAATTATCCTACTTCCGAGCTGGTGTGGGTGATAGCTTCACTTTGAACCAGTTTAAGTGTTGTTTGTGTATGCGTTACATAGTTTGTTTGCACCGATCATGACGAGGTTCCTGAACGTTGAACGTTCGTCTCGAGTATCTCACACAACGGTAAATCGAGTTGTAGATTTTACTGACTTTGGAACTACTAGGAATACCACTATCCTAGAGATAGTGTCTGGTGCATCGTGTTTGAATTGTGCTGATAGAACGCTCGAAATTCCAGGTCACGTCTTGTCAGGCCGCTCTCTCCTCGCTCAAGCAGCCGACGAGTACCCTCTCGCGTTGTGCAGTTGAATCCTGGTTGAGTCCAGTGTTGATCGATTATGATAACCAATTCGAAACTCGTCCTATTCGCTCGCTACCAAAATTATATTGATCTTCCATGCTTGAAATGGTATGCCTTGTACTCTTGCGTACCTCGCGGCTGATTCCGTCCGTCTTTAACCATCTCCCCCCTCATCCAATTGTTTTCCCCTCTCTTCTTTGGCATTTTACAGCACTTATCGCCCGGTTGGACCCACCACTCGAGTCATCATCCCCGCGAGAGGTGGCTTGATCAATCACTCATCATTACATATCCTCTCGGCCTTCCCTCGTTACCATATCTGTTCTGTTGCGCTGCCAGTACGAAGTCCGTCGATATTTCACGTTCCCGCGCCTCAAGCAGCCGCATCTCGTGCTTCTGATTGATTGGTTTCTCTCAGTATCCTTTAACAATCCCAATGGGTTAGCAGTTCAGCCAACGTGATGACCGTTTCTACGGTGGCGAGGTTTAAGCCTAAAGAGGATCGTATGGTACTCCCGAGAGTTTGCGGCTCTCCATTGTGAGCCCCCCTGATGACATTCCTGGCGAGTATCAGATTGACTCATCTTTCTGGTGTCCCGATCCCATGTACAGACCGCAAATTCGATTCCCGATTTCAAATTTCACCACGGCGCAACCACTTCAGCGCTACACTCGCGTATTTTAACCCTTCGGAGTGCTCTCCCTCGCCTGATCCTCACCGAATCCCATCGCATCCCCATGTCTTCCAACCATCATGCATGTTTCATATCTAACGGTCAACGTGAAACCGACATCATCCCTCAGCAAGCCGCATCGATCTTGCCTAGTGGACCTCACGATCCCGTCGGAGCCATGCTGGAGGCCTATGAAAGTCAGGTATGTCTGCGCCAGAACTTGCTCACCTCACCACCTGACCCCCTAGTCTTCCCCTGTCCAGGACGAAATCCTCCTTCCACAAGCGACGCGTTAGCTATATCACAATGATCCCGAGCCTGCTCGGCCCCCACAGATAAACCGACCATCGCCCAGAATCTTGGTTCCCCCAAGCCATCTACAGCACATTCCACAAGGAATTCAAACCAAAACCATCCATTCTATTCAGCCAGAAAACTGTGACTAGGATACCGGAATATCGCGCTGTAGGACATTCTTGGACTCGCAAACAGTTACGTTCCGTGTCCTCGTAAGTCCTTGAAGTTCTTAATACGATGCTCTTCCTGACTTGGCACTGAAGCTGCAGTGGCCCGGCTATATTATTGGAAAGGCAAGGACTATATCCCCATTGAACCACTAAGTCCATGTCGTCCCAAGCCACAAGCAAATGATCCGAGAGATATTTGAGGTGGGTCAAGGTTGCGTCTCGAGGGTTGGAACGTCGCGAACGGCGACTCGAAGACATTTGGCTGATCGCGCTCCACCATGTTTCACCGGGTTCCTGGCAAACCGAACTGCGCATGGTGCGGGCAATATCAACAGTTTCGTCGGTTGAAGATACATATCTCATGCTGTATCTACGAAGGTCCACCTAACTTTTGGCCATCAGTGAATGCCTCCTGACGCCACTGCTTCGGACTGTCTTGCTCTTATGCGATGTATATTATTCTGTCCTTGTAGATACTACACATGACCATGACTGAAGTACTGTGTGCTTGGTGCTCTAACGTCGTTCTGTGCGGAGTTCAAACTTGAACAGCCTGATTACCGGTCAACATCAGAGGAACTCAGGAAAAAGGCTGCCCAGCCGTACCTTATCTGTCTGCATTAATTCCACGTCGACTCCTGACTCAGGCGCGGTAATACTAGTTCTTTGCTTCGATCACGATCCAGTAGATCTGCCAGTGAGGAACACCGTCTGGCAAAGAATGGTATCTCACCCACCAACAACGGACCTCCAATCCCCCGAGGCCGACGCTTCGAATTCCGAATCGACACAATCATACCCCTCTCTGACGTTCACTCTCCCAACCCCCGAGTCGATCCCGAAATTTGGTCCAAGAACCGGTAAACTCGTACTCACACGACCTTTGACGAACGATGATCCACACCTAGATCTGGATCTGGATCATCTTCATCACGATGAAAGCACGATGACGATCGAGATGGACACGCCCAACATCCTCGTCTGTACCTCTCGCGGTGTCGTTCCCCATTTCTCCCGCGATCACACCAACGACTGTGATGTCATACGATGGATAAACGTTCCCTTTGAGTCGTTGTAAGTCATAGTGCGCCCCTTTTGTTTGATACGGTGGTCCCCCCCCCCCCCTTGAGATGGCGGAGTTGATTCGTAGCTTAGCTTGGAACAGGTTCCTCCTATTCCGACATTACAGACGGGGACTCATCCACTTCATCGGTTCTTGGGATTCGATACGAGGAGACATATTGCCTCGCTTTGTTTAAGGAATCCGATGGATACGAGGGAGATGCCTCCGAATGGGAATACGTATGTGTCTGCCAACTGTGTGAGGGGAGTGAGAAAGGTAATGCGTTCATATCTTCTCTACGGTTTCTTCGATGATCGTCTGACGTGCGTTATTGACAAGGTGACGACGACCGATTGGCGAAGCTATGTCTACAAAATGCGACCGGATATCGTGTTCGCGCTCACTGACACCCCGTTCATGTCCCCACCTCATTCTCAGAAACGCGTGACGAAGAGTATCGAACGCAGTGCAGCATGGGTCGCAGATATCCTTCGACCCGTGCCCGGCTATGACACTCTTCTTCCCTCAGACCAACAATCTCATACATCCCGACATCCGCTCAATATCTTCGTGAACATGGCAGGGGGAACCTCGTTACCGGCTCGCGAAGCCTTTGCCTACACACTACGCGAAAAACTCCACGGTCTTGAAGCAGCAGTTGTCAAACCTCTTCAGTGTCTCGACGACGGCATCACAGGGTACTCGTTCGATCTCGCCGTCTTACGAGGTATCAAACCGAGTCCCAACACGTCACATCATCAAAGTCTACCAGACGGTTTCTTACGACTGGAAAGCCCGGAGATGTTACAACATCCCGAGGAGATCGTGAACGCTCCGACTCCCACTATGACGGGCAATTTGAGCCCTGTCCCGTCGAGCGTTTCGTCGATGGCTGAACCCCCAATTCCGCCCAAGATCGAGTCTCTACTGAAAGCGTCCCTAGGGGAACTCCCTGAATCCAAACCACGTCTCGTGACTGGCGCACGCTCTCCTCACGAAATGCTGCGTCTCATCCGAGATGTAGGCGTGGATATATTTGACGTTGGTTGGGCAATGAACGCTGGCAACCTTGGCGTTGCACTCGACTTTGTGTTTCCAGTGGCTCCGAACGAGGTGGTAGGAACTGAGCGGAAGAACCTAGGGCATAATCTGTACGACCCCATCTATGCACACCGATTCGGTCGCCTTGCGGACAACCTTTACGGTGCCGGCGAAGATATAGAAATAGGCACCAGCAAGAGGCTCGTGTGCCTTTGTATCGCGTGTTCGCCTCGCTCGCCATCCTCACATATCCCACACAGCGCCGTCGATAAGCAGTCTTATGGGGCTGTCGAAGAAGCGGCCGTTCGGTATGAGAAGCCTTATCGTCGCGCATACATCCACCACTTGCTTCACACGCACGAGATGTCTGCACACACGCTCCTCGTGGCACATAACCTTGCGGTCGTTTCCGCCTTCTTGGCGGGGGTTAGAGGAGTATTGGTCGAGGGTGGGGAGGATCGCATGGCGCTTGAGGTGGAGAGATTCGAGTCTGCTTACGATGAGAGTGGGGAATTGTTCAATGCTGCAAAGAAAAACTGGGAGTCTGTAGACAAGGCGAGAGGGAAGGGAAGGTTAGCTAGAGAAAAGGGGAAGCAAGCAGAGAATGGTGAAGATGAGTGATACGGAGGGTGAATCACCGCTGCGTGTCGGCGTCGGAGGTTTTCCTACCACGTTTATTTATTGCAAGAACCATTAGACGGGGCATGTTTCGCTCAGCGCGGATATTTTGCTTAGCCTCCACTCAGGGTAAAGCGATAGTAAATAGGGAATCAAGCGTTGAATCCGAAACTCTACATAACGCTGTATCTCGGCTATCCCTGGAAAAGTAGGGATTCAGTTTGTGCACGCTAACGCAAGATGATAAACTACCTTGTGCACCCAACAAGCATCGCTCTGCTCGTTTCAAAGAGCATATGTATGTTCTAGTGGTGTGCTTGTGCCTCCTTCTCCTTGGCGATCTCCTCGATCCATGGGTTCCGAGGGTCCTTTGCGAAGGCATCCGCTGCAAAAGGGGTGAGGAATGTGATGGAGAGGAAAGAGCTGGAGACATACAGCGGATCCCCATGTCGTTCATCTGCCAGACCAAGTAGAAGGTGATCCCAGAAGCAAAGATGAATGGAGCCATGGGCCTGAAGACCTGTTTTGGTTACCACGTAGTAGAACGAAAGGGTTTCAGAGACAGAGAGGGGACATGAATGAGAAACATGAACGAGAAAGACGTTAGCGACAACGCATGGACAGTGACTTGATTGACACGTACGGGGGTAGCCCAACGACGCTTGAATAAGCCAAACATGATTTATGCGAGAAAGGGACTGGAATGTATTGGATGAGTTAGACCAACTTCAATAGTTCAAAGCACTCACTTGTCCGGAGAGTGAGGGAGAGTTCGTTCAACAGGATGAAACCGGAAAATGGTGTCGCTGATAATGGTATGTCGTTCCCACGTTTGTTTTCCATAGTTCTACTTTCTAGGGGTCGAGCGTAAAAGGCAACTCTCTGCAACTTTGTATACAACCCATGCGATGTGCACTCGAGCTACATCCTCTTCATTGCATTCCGGAGTTCGTCGAAAAACTTTATATCTTCAACTTCCTGGTGATCACCGCCAGTTTTCATCGACAGTGTGCAGGAGGAAGATAGTAGATCATTACTCGACGCTCTCGGTCCCGCGGAATGCTACCAAGGCACAGATCAAGGTAGCTACCATCACGTCCACACATTCCTTGCTAATCACGTTGTACTCCGGCTTGTTAGACCAGCTACTATCAGGTGAGAAGGAGACGGAAAGTTCGGAATCATACATCTGACAGCGTCATAGCTGAGTAAGAAGTATCACCCCGATGTCGCAAAGGACGACGCTTCACAGGTCACGTTTCACGCTGTGAGCGATGCGTATGCAACACTAGGGGACGACCGAAAACGGTGCGCACCCTCCTGCTTCAACTCGCTCACGATTCCCTGCTTACCCACTCTCCCAGGCGTGAATACGACCGTACCCTCGGATCAACTTCACATTCTCTTTATCACCCAGGTCAACATCCCCAAGCGACGACAACCCGATACTCCCAACAGGCTGGTTTCAAAAACTTATGGCCAAACCATCCCAGAAATCGTCAACGAGATTCCATGGCCGGTCATGCTCCTTACGAGCACGGCCGTTCAGGGAACGATGCGTATAATCGACATCCAACAGGATCCCAAGCTTCACAATCGGATCCATTTATGAACCCTTTCGTGCAGAGAGCAACAGGCAAGGCTCGCACCCAAGGACCTCAGTCTGCGTCTCCTGGGTTCGCATCGGGATCCCAGTCGAATACTACGCAACACGGCGGTGCGTATCAGGGTTCCGGCTCTACACATTGGGAGGCTTGGAATAGCGAGGGGAGAAATCGCTTCTCATCTAATCGACGACGGACACAAGATGAAGTGAATGCGGAGAGTGGGACGTTGCGGGCACTTGGTGCATCTGGACTTGTTGCTGTTATCATGCTTGTCGTCACTATAATCGGAGGTAATTCCGGGGGACACTATAGATGAAGGTTGTATCATTATTTACGCGGATACCCTACTTCCAAGTCGTAAGAGGTCGCAAGTATACTGTATTTTTCACTGATGGGCTGGCTTATTTCAATCATGAGTGTCTCGTCAGCCACCAATATATTGTCCTAAGGACTCTCATTGAAACGCAGCCCTAACGAGGGAGATCGGATGGCAGTGACTCGCCATGCCATGCAAGCCAAAGGGCCAGCTTCTCGACCTCGCAGTGCATACCCACGGAGTCGATGGCCGCGCGGTTCCATGTTATTTGATGGAAGCAGCCGTCCGAGAAACGCAAATTATGACCCTTCACGGATTTGATGTCTCTGCTGATACCAAGCGTAGTGGATATGACACACGTACTTACTTACAAGCAAGTCCACGCCGTCAAACAGTTATGAACGCGTTGCACGGATGCAGTCAGAATGAGGTATTGAAGTGAGATCAAGAGGTGGCTTGGTAGAACTGTCTATCATCATGAATATGAAGGCGGAGAGTCGAGTGGTACGCAATTCACTATGATATCTGAGCAGGTTCCGCTATAACGACAGGTGTTGGAGCGGGGATGGGAGGAGGGGTAGGCTCTATCACCATGCTTCCTAGCCGAGGTGGTGCCTTCCGATTTATGAATTCGTATGTGGTCGGCAGCTTAGCAGCACCAAGGCGCAGCGCTGTGAAGGGTATCAGATGACGCGAAGAAGAAAATACGTCACAACGATTACCTTCTCGTGCAATCTCTTCACGAATAGGTACACCGCCGACCTCGAAAATGACGCGTCCAGTGGGGACACTAGATAATATTGAGACTTTTGCGACGCATATCGAGAGGTTCCGTCCATACCGAGTTGCCCAGAACTCAAAGGTTCCTTTACCCTTACCCATACGTGTTTCGTTACCCTAGATTCGCAAGGTGTAAGTCTGGTACTCTCTCCACGCACTACACGAGTACGCGCCTTTATGCAGACAGGGATATCGGGGAACACCCGCAGATAGACTTTGGCACCTTTGACAACCTTGATAGCGCGCTTGATGACTTCCTCAGCAGTCGTGAGCTGCTTTGCGGTGAACCGAACGCCTTGACCTTTGATTCTGATACCATACTCTCCATACGAGAGTGTGGTGCCCCGCGTAGACCCGCCGATGGGGACTGGAATGCGACCTTTCTGGCGTTTGGCGTATTTGACTTTTCGTGGGGCAATTTGGGTTCGGAAACGGGCACCAAATGTACCGTTAGGGACGGTCACTGGAAACGTCGCATTTCGTAGTCTTGGAAGCGCGTTTGAGAGAGAAAAGAATGAAAACATAACTAGTGCTACTATTAAGTACCCAGTCACTGCCAGTCTGAAGGAGGAAAATGCGATGACCCCCCATGGAGGGGTTACCTCATTTAAACCCAAGTCGACGACCACTCCGACTGTCTCTCGGACATCGCCATGAGCGACAAGAAGAGAGCTTTCGAAGGCAACGGCGAGTCCTCAGTTTCCAAGAGACTTAGAAGGTATGCCAAACTTGCCATGTCTAAACTGTTCTTTGTCTCTGATTCATGACCTGGCATATCTAGCGATGCTGTGAGTGTCTTTCTCCATCTCTTCCAAGGTGAATTCAGCTGTCGCACTTGTTCTAACATGTCTCTATAACCTTTCTGCTCTTTCACAGACTCCCTCTGATGGATCTTTGACACCAGCGGTCAGTGGCAATGTTCATTCTTGCTCGCTTACTAACACCTACTCTCCAGCTGTCAGGAGATGCGCTCATCGCGCAGAAGCGTGCGGAGATCGCTGCCAAAGTAGCAGCGATGAAGAATGGCATCCCTCGTCTTCCGACGAAACCCCCCGCTATTTCAACTCCCCCCGTAAGGTCTACCAGCCCTTCACCCACACCCACACCCGGCCCCGTGATGCCTAACATGGACGACCTCGCACGCAAAGTCGCGGAGGCGAAACGTCGTGTCGCCGATGCTCAAAGTAAACTTGCTATCAAGGATAACCCGTACATGGTCAGTCCCCGAGTTCCCCTCGTCCGACTGCAAATCAGATGGCTTACGCCGTGTCGCACAGTCGATGCCTCAGACTGGCAAGAAAAATAAGCAACCAGAGCCTGCGCAACAAGGAGCAGGTTTAAAGATGGCGGCACATCCTTTATTGCTCGAGACTATTCCCGCGGCACCACAATCGAAGAAGGACAAGTACAAACCCATGCAGCCCAAGTTCGCGTCTATCAAGGTGCATTTGCTATCTCTCTTTCGTCGAGTCGTCTTTCTGACACCCTCTCCCAGGCCAATATTCGCAACGTCCCCACGCCCCCCCTTGCTCCATCTCCTGCTCCCGCAGTCGAAGTCAAAGCTAATCCATATTCCTCTGGACCCTCAGTTGTGAAGGAGAGTGGCTTCGAGGGCGTTCCAAGAGAGCGCGCCGGCCGCTCTTTCCGGTTCAACCCCAGGGGCAAGTACGTCCAGCTGGGAAATCAAATGAGGCAAGACGGTCAACTAGAGGCCTTGAAGCAACGTATCGCGGAGAGCGCTCGTAAAGCTGGTCTAGACTCGGAATTCGAGACCCTTGAGAAGAACATCAAGGCAAGTATATGCTGCATCATTGAGCGGTGAAAGAAACTAATCCTCTGTAGCGTGAACCTCCCCCAGATGTTGAATGGTGGGATGCCGCCTTGCTACCGAACAAGAACTACGACGACCTCTCGCTCGGTTTCGGGAATCTCAACATACGGACTCCGGACGCACCCGTCACGCTCTACATCCAACACCCCATCCCCATTCCAGGTCCTGGTGACAAGAATAAAGTCGCCGTCAAGCCACTCAAGTTGACCTCAAAGGCGAGTGATGTTGATCATGCCTCTGTTTTTCTTTTCTTACCTCTCGTACAGGAGCAAAAGAAGCTGAGGAAACAGCGTCGGCAGGCCGAACTGCAAGACAAGCGTGACCGCATTCGGATGGGTCTGACTCCTCCTGATGCTCCCAAGGGTATGTGTCTCGATCCACTCGCCGAATGTAACTCTTACCGTCCTCTGCAGTCCGCCTTGCAAATTTGATGAAGGTCTTGACCTCGGATGCGGTCCAAGATCCTACACGGGTCGAGGCTCGCGTGCGGCGTGAGGTCGCCATGAGAAAGCATACTCACGAAAAGATGAATGCTGAGCGCAAGCTTGACGATGACCAGAGGCGCGACAAGATCGAGAACAAGAAGATGGAAGAAGAGAAGAAGGGGATATGTGGTGCTGTATTCAAGTACGTGAACCATCCCCGCGCTCGTTTCTCCCCAGGTCTAATGCCAATGTTTCACAGAGTCAAGAATCTATCGGATCCCGCCCAACGGTTCAAGGTTCGCAAAAATGCAGAGCAGATGAACTTGACGGGTCTGTGCATCTTCAATCCCGGGTTCTGTATGGTCTATGTCGAAGGCGCGGAGAAGTTCATACGGAACTATAAGCGTTTGATGGTTCACCGTATTGCGTGGACGGAAGCGGCTCGTCCCCGTGGAGGTGAAGATGTCGAGCTTGAGGAAAATGAGGAGGGCGAGGAGGGCGTCGAGAAGGCGAAAGGCAAGGCAAAGGCGGATGAGAGCACCAAGGCTCCAGAAGGTGGGATCTCATTGGAAGACAATGCATGTTACCTGGTATGGGAAGGTCAGCTACGGGAGCGTGCCTTTAGCAGCTTCAAGCCGAGGAGTTGCCCTACGGATGGAACTGCGAAGGAAGCGCTCGGACAGAAGTTGGCGGGATACTGGGATATGACCAAGAACTGGAAACCGGAGGAGGAAGAGTTGTTTTAGGTCCCCCTTTTCTTTTGTCATGGTATTTGTGATGGATGATAATGAACTGGATATACTCGAGGAAATCGGTTTATCGGTTTATCTTGGAAACTTGATGCGAAGTACGAGTTTTGTTGGCGTACTTGAACTGACGCTCGATCATTGGGTGGTGGAAACACATTCGCTGTCCAACTTCTCATTTCACACCACAAATTCGGAGATCAGCTTGACCTTTTTCCAAGGCTGATGCTCCTGTCAGTTAGTCTCCCGTAAGCAGTCGGAATGAAGACAGTCGTTCACCCTACCCGTCAGTATGATATCGTGCAGGTCTCCATGCACCCAAACATTTTTTTTCACATATATGAAACCGAATGTCTTCGGAATGCGGGGGATAACTGCTCGCGATCTATTCCGAGCGCACTTTCTTAATGAGATCACTGAAGATTGTTGCACGCACATCGACTAGAAAACCCATCCGTATTACCCTGGATGCAAAATGGTTGACAGCCCAAGATACCCTACTGGTTGCCAAGCCGTTGGCCAGATCCCCAGCTGTAACCGGCTGCACGACCACTTGTTGCTGGCTGCGGGCGTTCTCTGGGTGCAAAGGCTTGATAGCCATCCCTGTTGGCAGCCGGATGTTCCCCTGCGCGTTCGCCGAAGAAATCCCTCAACCATCTCGGCGCAAGAGCCCAACTCGCAAACCTTCCCTGTTCCACACCTCCGGCTCCGGTGCCCGTACCCCACACTAACCACCACCAGATGTGACCAACGATCATCCCCGTCAGACCTTCAGATGCGCGGCCGTTCAACACGTCGATGACGAAAAGAGCGTATGGGAAGTATTTGACGGGGATGGAGATTAGGCCCATGATGGATGTTTGTGCACCAGGCGGCGCCAATGCGCACATTAGGTAGGTGAGGCAGTTGAGGAAGGCGTGGTCGTGCACCATGGAGTTAAGCGGACGGTTGAGCGCCTTTAATACACGTCAACCTACGGCAATGTAATCGATATAGCGCTCAGAGGCTTACAATGACTCCGATGGAGGCAAGGAAAAGTTGCCACGCATAGTCCGAGGAGCGGCGTTCATAGTGTGAAGATTCGAGACTGTTCGAATTTCGGCTGGCGGTATTTCTGATGTTGAGAGGCGAGGACGGATGAGCGAAGGGTCACCAAACTCACAATAACATTACAAGGTGGAATATGTATTCGAGTTTGAGCGCTAATTCATCGAGAATGAGATTTGGGGAAGCCACGAATACTTGAATGACCACTTACTTCCGAAGAACATGCTGGTGTAAATTCTCCATAACTATACCTCAGTCAGCAATGGTCCGAGGCGCATGGATTATGGCTCACCTGCCATCTTTTGGTGATGAGTGGAGTGATGAAGAGCAAGTTGTGCATAGGCACAAAGCTAAGTATGGCGGGAACGGTGACCCCAAGGGAAGACAATACAAGAAAACGGGTCACTGGGGGTATTTTCTTGATCTCTGCGATGAGGTCTGCCATGATGATACGCAAACGAGTCGACCGTTGGTCGTATGGATGTGGGAGGAGGAGGAGGAGGAGGAGGAGGAGGAGTGCTCGTGTACTTAACTTAGTAGTAGGAGGGGATAACACGTGACCTAGACCAAGGTGAAACCGGTGCACTGCCAATCTTAATGTTGTCCATACTCACCGAATGCGCATCGGGCCTGTGTTGTCGAGCTACTGCCTGCCAGTGGGCCATGATTCAAGAGCGGTTTATCATCGATGAAGCTCAAGACGTTACTAACTCAATTTCTCCAACAAGACACAACTCCTGATGAGGAGAATGCGAGTGCCCCTCAAGGGATTCGTTCGTCCCAGGAATCACGGAATAATGGAGACTCGGAGAAGGGACCTGAGGAAACTTCTTCCGCCGATGTTGATGAAACGGTAGAAGACTTGGAAACTGAGGACGATCAGGAAGCCGACCGTGATGTCCAGCCAGACAACTTGCGTCCGCGTCACAAGCTTTCGCGGATCTTATCATTCGTATTTCCCTCCCCAAGTTCCGAGGCAGAAATACAAGCATATGTCCCTCACTATCGACTTCTGCCAATTCTCTCTGGCATTATCATTCCCTTTTCTATTTTGCTGGACATTCCCGGTCTTACAGAACGTTGGTATATTCAGATGCATGGGACCACCGTCGTGTCTTCAAAGCCTAATCCGCTTTTACTTGAGGTTGGGCTCGCACTGAGTATGCTTTGCGCCGTGCTGGCCAACATATGCTTAATTGTGCGATTTTTGGAGAAACGGGTCCTAGCAATGACTATTCTATGCATTGTGTTTCTCTCAATACACGGTAAGCATCCAATCCCGTTCAATGATGTGAGTATTGACACTTTTTTCAGACATTATTAGCGTCGTCGCTCTGGCTACATTCAGCGTTTCGAAGGATGGCTACACCTATGGGCAAGCATTCTGGATGACATTATGCTCCACGGTTGCCTCGTCTTTTACTAATCTGACGCTTATCTTCGATCTTGTTCGAACTCCCAATTTCAAGCGAAGTGGTATGTTTCTGGAGTATCGAATTCGTATTACATGCTCATCTCGTCATACACCGCAGGGAGTGGTCTCACCCGGAGACAACGATCGCTAGTAATCATAATCATCGGTCTGCTCTGCTACATTGGTTTCGGCGCCCTTGTCAACGCAATTCTCCTTGACCTGTCCTTCATCAACGGATTGTACTTCACGGTCGTGACCATCGAGACCATTGGCTTTGGGGATATCGTCCCAAATTCACCACGGTCCAGGGTCTTCATTTGCTTCTATGCGACGCTGGGCATCATCAACCTTGCTTTCGTCGTCGGGTATTTTCGTGAAACGGTCGTCGAAAGCCTCAACTTTGGCTACCGGAGGCGAATCTTAGCAATCAGGGAGAGAAGACGAGCGGCTCGTCGACGAAGACGCGCAGAAAATCGATGGAGACATGCCATCGTATGGCGCTTGCGAGCACGAAACGCGCGTATTTGGGTCCCAGAGCAGGCCACAAATGGTGATCAGACTTTTTGGTCAAAGCTTACGTTTCGTTTTTGGCGTTTTATATGGAGGGTTCGGTCGAGAGCTTGGCGAAGAACGCACTTCACCCAGTGTTGGCATGGTATGGTTCTCAATCTGAAGGCGCTTCCGCAGCACGAGCTTGAGGCTGCATCCCTTGAAGCCGGGGTTCCCCTCGATACCTTGCTTCCGCTGGACTTTTACGAGTCGGACGATCGAGATTCTTCCCCTCAGCCAGGTGATGTTGACCGTAGTTCACTTTCATGGTGGTTCGTGCGTCATCCGGTCTACCACCTTGACGCACCTGTCCGCGAGTCCTTGACACACCTCCGACTGGGAGCTATGGCTGCGATGCTAACCAAAGTTGCACTTGCGGTCAGTATGTCCGATGCTGAGACCGGCCAACCTGGTCGTCCATATGACGCGGATCAAGCCTCATCCATCACCAGGCCTGAGATGCCCACTCCCAGCAGCTCTGGCAGCCTGTCGTCTACCCTTACGGACGATACAGAGGGTGACTACCGTACTGTTGTTTCCGAAACTGAGAAACATGCACATTACGTCCGGGTTATCTTGTCTTGGGTCTGGTTCTTTACTTTCTGGATGGTAAGCGATGTTCTCCGTGGTGGTGGGATTCTTACTGACTCATTCATCGTCCAGGGCGGTGCAGCGATTTTTATGGCGACAGAGCATTGGTCATATGGATCATCCGTGTATTTCTGTGAGTAGCCACTTTTCCTGCTAGTCCACACGTTGATCGTATATGTTAAACAGGCTTCACTGCCTTTACCACGATTGGTTACGGAGATCTGTCTCCCAAGACGCCAGCTGGCCGTTCAATATTTGTCGTATGGGCCTTAGTTGGCGTTGCGACCATGACCATCTTCATTTCTGGTCCGTATCATTTTCCATCTCACCGGGATTAAGCTAAGACCACTGTGTGCAGTCGTTGCCGACGTATTTAGCTCCCGATACAAGAATATTCTTGGTGGCAGGTCTTTCAAGACGGCAGTCCAAAGGTATCGCGAACGCATCAAAGTAGACATGACTGAGAAGAGCCAAGAAATAACCGGCGCGACGGCTGTGAGGTTTCACCCTCAGGACACCGTTCACCCAGGAGCGGACGCTACCGGAGCCGAACCAAGCGGAACTACCAGCGAGACTGCTTCTGCAGATAAATCGGCATCTCAAGAACTTCATCAAGCACATTCTCGCGCTCAGACATCGCTCGAGCAGCTTCCGGAACATATTCTGACAGAAGCGCGTTCAATCCAGCGGTATATCCAGCTGATTGGCGACCATGACGGCCGTTTGACGGAGAGATTTGTCGACGACAGGATATGGAATCTGATGGATGAGATTGTAGATAGCAAGAAGCTGGCTGAGTGTGCGAAGGTGGATATATTGAAGGATCCAGAAGCTCGCCAAGTTCGTGTTTATCTTCGTCGCTTGGTCTTTAGTTGGCTGACATGCAGCGTTCCCTAAATAGACGCTGATGCTGTTAGGCATGGAGAGTGAGTCGAGTGCGTTTTGACTTGTAGGTAAGCTGACGTGTCTGCAATACACAGGATCTATTCGAGAGCTAGTGATCATCGCCGAGCAAGCTGTCGCGGCTGTTCAGGAGCGGGATCGGATAATTGCAACCCTGGAGCAAGAGAGGGGGACGGATGAAGCAGGAGCGAGCACAGACTAGAATTCCCTTTTTCACGCAAGACCTGTGGAATTGGCGAAGACCTGGCGGTAATTTATGATTATCTAATGTTCGATTGAGGACCCATCTGCTTCCATGCTCTGATGAATGATGGACGGCTCGTGCCTGCAGCATCCAGCCCAACAATTTGCAGGATCGTGTGTTCGGGAGTCCTCACTGTTGACATAATCCGACCAAATAACGCGGAGCGTGGGTGAGCTTCGTGGGGAGAGAGGCTTATACTTGAGAGTTAGCACGACGGATTGGCCACGGCCCGGTAAGATGGAGACAAGTATCTTCAATCAATCCTCCTTTCGAGTACCCTGCTGGCTTCAGAAAAACGAACAAATCATCGTCCGTTCGGAACTCGAGCAGCTTCCTAATACTACATGAGGGAGTGTCACTGTCAATGTTGTTGCGGGATTGCATGCCAAATGTAGTACGTGCACTGAGTCGTGGTGAGGATATGATCGAGCATACTGTCCATTTCACCAGCCCATTGTTCCACAAGGTCTGCTGAGACCTAGTCCCCCCTAAACAAACCCAAGAGTCGGGATGAAGACAGTCGTTCACCGGCACCCTCCACTAGGGCTGAGACCTACATAGCATCGATATCGTGTGGAAAATCCGGGATTGATCTCATGTCACCTGACCCAAACGCGGTCACGGTAGGTACGCGAGAGCACGCGATGACAATGTGGACTTGCTGTGGAAGTTGATTGCATCTCGCGCTGAGGTCAAATTCACTACCTCGTGCATCTCCACAGCACAACAAAAGAAAGAAAGAAATCCCAGGTTAGTAGAACAATGCCAATAATGCACACAGTCTGACATACGGGGACTGCAGTTGATTTCCTCAGAAGATAAATAGCAGAGACCGTCCCAATCCACCCGCCGTCAGTCTCCCTTTTTCTTCCTTTCCGCATTGAACATGTCCTCACATCACCAGGAAGGAACCCCTCCCCCTTCTAGCACGACTCACGAGGGGATCGCGCCACTCGCGCCACTCCCACAGACCGGATCGACGCCAGTGATTAAAAAGCAGGCCGGTCACGCGCCGTTTGCCTCTGAAGTTCCTGGAGACGTTCGCCAGATTAGGCGTCAACTCGTATCTGAGATGACTGGTCGTTGGGTTGGTCCAATGCCGGTCGAGCAATTCCTCGATGCATTCCTTCCCGCTTCCTCAGAGCAGTTGCCGTCAATTGCCGAGGATCCTTTCCGGGAAGTGTTCGATGAATCGTCAGAAAGTACCCGCTACACCCCTTTCGTAAGGACTCCATCTGTATCTCCCGAAGGTGTTGTTGAGAGTATTTATCTTGCAGATCGATGCGATAGCCGGCTGGACACCTAATTTCGTCGCTCTAAACAGTAGTAACAAGCCGGACACGGATGAGAATCTGAAACCGGATGTCTCTATCTATCCTGTCGATCAAGCCCCGAGCCGCACCAACTTTTCGCAGATGGAGTTATGGGTGGAATTCAAAAGGAAAGGGAGCGCGCTGCCCTTTCAAGATCCCAAAGTGAATTCTTCTGACGCATCAAGCAATCGGACCCCTTTCACTCCAGAGACAAAAGAAGCCCGAGACGCGCGTGGCCAGCTTATAACCTACGCTGTTGCCCACCACGCCCGCCAATTCCGTCATTTCTCATTCTCCATCTTCATCGCCGACAACCACGCTCGCTTTCTCCGATGGGACCATGCTGGAACCATCGTCTCTGCTGCGTTCAACTTCCGCGAACATCCAGAGATCATGGCATCCTTTCTTTGGAGATTCTCTCACCTCTCGGAAGCGCAACGCGGTTACGATATGTCAGTTCGGCCAGTCGGCCTTTCCACGGATGTCGCTCGGCGTGTCAAGATGGCGCTCGCCATTGACGGTGCCGAGACTCCGTTGTTCGAGTACGATCTACCTGGCCTGTCTGGGAAGGGTCGCGGCTATGGCCCTTTCCCACCACTCCCCTCGCGCTCGCTGGTCGGCCGTTGTACGCGCACTCTTCCTGTATATTTCATCCCGGACCAAGTACAGCAGAATGAGGATGTTACCACTCATGCTGAGCCGGAGTTTCCTCATGGCTCGGAGGAGGCATCTCCATGGGAGAGAGAAGGTGTCGTGTATTTGAAGGACACATGGCGTTTCCTCTCGAACGATCCGGACACCAAGATTATGGCCGAACACGAGATATATGAACTACTCCACGCGAAAAAGACGCCCAACATTCCGAAGCATGTCGCTGGAGGTGATGTACCGGGCGGCATGACGCTAACACAAGACTTCCTCGACGCCGACTGGTTGTTCGTGAACGCGAGAGTGACCCCCTTCCAACATTACCGGCTCGTGCTCGGCGTCGTCGGACATCCGCTCACCAAGTTCAAATGCACCAAAGAACTCGCCCAAGCTATCTATGATGCCATGCAAGGTGTGTTTGTGGTATTCATGTTTATCATTTAGGTTCGCTGACGTGCGCATGATCAGGCCATTGGCATGCATATGAAATCGTGGGAATTCTGCATCGAGACATCAGTGTTGGCAACATCCTCATTACAGATGACGGCCATGGCCTTTTAATCGACTGGGAGATGGCGAAGCTGGTTGGCGAAGTCGGAGCCCGACGGTATGATCGCACGGTAGGCCCATTTAAGCTGGTGGTCCTCGGTGTTCGCATGCTCACATTGCCTTGGGTACAGGGCACATGGCAATTCATGTCAGCGGCCCTGCTCAGGGACACTTGCAAGATGCATACGCTCTCTGACGATATCGAATCGTTTATCCACGTTATTGGATGGCTAATCCTTCGATTTATTCCTTCCGCCGAGGGCTTTGACCCTGGAGATCGGGCTGCCAACATGACCAAGTTCGATGAGACGAATTTCCATCGTCAAGGCCGACCGATTGGTGGGCAAGCGAAAATACTCTCACTCGCTGGAGGGAAGTATCCTGCCTTCGGCTTCCGGTTCAGGCAACCCACCCCGCTGTCTCATCTTTTGTCATCTCTCTGTAAACCATTCAAAATGTGGTATTCTGAGGATCCTCCGACCGCTGACGACAGAGCCAAGCTCAGCGACCCCACTAACTTTCCTGAAGAAGCATTAGAACTTGAAGATCTGAGGGGCAGAATTGATAATTACGATCAAAACTGGGAAACCTTGACGTCTTCGGAATGGTTCCTCAGCACTATTCGTGCCGCTTTGGGAAAAGCTGGTTGGCCGGAGGACGACGGGGCTGATGAAACAGTTTTCGTCCCTTCCACAGGGACATTGACGGAGTTGCAGGACCAACAGCGGACCAGCCAGCTGCGGACTTCACAGAACCAGTTCATCGCCTCGAAAGCTTCATCTGGGAGTTCGAAACGTCGCGCAGCAAGTCCGGCTCCCGAGCCCGGCGCTAAACGTTGTCGTGGGGCTAGTGCACCACTCACGTCGAGTTCTCATATGACCAGTTGATTTAGCTGTACCTTATTGTTGCAGTACTTGGAGTGCCGCTTTCTGTATCATTGCCCGGGCCATCAATTCGGAACGTATTACAAGTCGCTGATACCGATAAGCTGCCAGGAGTCTATTCACGGCCAGTAAGGGGCTATCTATGGCCCAATCATTAATGCGCCATGTGATGGATGAACGTTTGAACCTCGGATAACTGATAATCGTAGCGGCGCCAGCGCCGGTACCCGACTCCTTTTGGGGTTGTCTTTTGACCAATGAGGCCGATTTGTTTCATTCGTTTCGAACGACGAGACCTTCCAAGCAAGGTAATTGTAACGTTGTTCTCAGACAACCACAGATCTATATGGGAGATCAGAATTGTCCAAGTCTGTTACAGCCAGCTACGGACTTCCGAACAGAACCAGTGAGTGCTAAACGTTTATTCACGGCTATCGCTCCGGATGATATGTCCAGCAGGGGGAGTATCTATGGCCCAAGCAATGCGGCATGTGATGGATGAACGTTTGAACTTGGATAACTGATACTATTTGAGAAGCAAGGAGGCAAGCCCGTGGTATGTATAGATATAGCGCAAACAGTAGTTAGGTACTCTATTTCAAACATGCTACAAAGAGTCCCAAGAGCGTCCGTGAATAATAACGTACGAATAGGTAATGAAAACAAACAAAACAGACGAGAGGGAGCTAGGGGGGGGTATGAACATTTCGGATATTATCACACTCGGGGGGATACGTCGGTCGGTCGGTCAGTATCATGATGGCGAACGGAAAAAAATTGGGTCGGATCTTGATGAACAGCTTGCAGCACTACGACCAAAGCAAGATGAGCAGCCGTGGTTTGAGGCAGGCGACGCAATCTACCAATCACTCAGCGTATTGCAATCTCTTCCGAGGTGTCAACCATGATTGGAGTAGGACATTGAATTGTGATGGAGAGCAAGCCATCCTTGATCGAAATATTGATATCCGCAGGCTGGAACACAAACAATCATGACACACGCATTGCCGCAGTCAGAGGACGAACGCACTTTAGTTTGAAGGGGGACAATGAGTATTCGAGATAAGCTCATTTCCTTACGCTCTCGAACGAGGTAGTCCCTGTCCACAAACCCTGCCGTTGGAGCATTTTTGGCGGTGATGGTTAATTGCTTCGATCCAGTAAAGGGGTTGGTCGCAAGAACGATTGTAACATCACTCTTCGTTCTCCCAGGCAATTCACACATGGCGGTGAGAACTTTAGTCTCTGGGTCAAAATGAACATCTGTTCGAATCAATGCGGCAGGATTGGGACCATATCCCGCGTAAGAAGCGTTAAGGAGTCCTCTGAACGGGCCCATAGGTAAGTACGACGCGCGGCCAGGAAGACAAGGCTAGGACGTACTTGGTCGTTGTCATAAGGCGGGCAAGCACCGCAGGATTTGGATTTGGGAGCGCTGTCGCTGTCGATTCGCGTAGAGTTGAAGCGGCAGTTGGCCGAGGAGCACTTGATGTTGACGGTTCTGGGAATCTCACACTAACTTCCTCTTCCTCGACTCTTGGTCTTGATTTTCTTGATTTTTGTTTCGGCTTTCCCACAGACGGAGCAACACTCTGAGAACGCATATATGGATGGACCGCGTCGCGTTGACCTGCTATCCGCACGGGCGAGACGCGTACTGGGCCAGTGGCGGAATGATATGCACCACTCGGATCAGCAGACGGAGGACCCGAAGGAGGACTAGCACTCGTTGGTATAGGTAAACCACGCGTGTCGAGTCTCAGGTGATATGCCTGATTCTGGGCTGTTGCAGTGACGTGTCGGAGACGCAATTCTTGCTGATCACGCTCGAACGATGAACCAGGACGCGATATGACCGGATTTTGACTTGGAACAATTGGAAGAAGTGCTGGTATTTCCATCGTCGTCGTCGGCGATGTGGCGTATACACCGACGTGACTTTGTTGGTCTGGCGGGTGAGAGGACAGCTCATGATCCAAGACGACGTGTTGATGATGTTGGTGTTGTTGATGTTGGTGAAGCTGATCGTCTTCCCAATGATATGATGGGGTCGCGGGCATCGAGGAATGCCCCTGTGGGTATGGGTATTGATACGACATGAAAAAAAAGGGGGATATCGTGGGTCATTCGCCGCGGGAGCACTTTATAGCGGCGGCGAAACCCCCGCCGACCCTGACTCGATTTGGCCCGGGATCCGGATGGGCGTAAACCATGGCGGGAGGACCCCGAAACCAAGCCCCGCTCCTTCGCCTCTTCTGATAGCGAATAACGATCTGCGAATCCGTAGATAAGAAGAAAGAAGAAAGAAGAAAAGAAGGACATACACCGCCATTTTTTTCATACAAGGAATGCTACATAGAACATTCCCCCCAGACCCGTCGATCGCCGATCCAATGGCTGTGCACCGCATTGTTCGACTCATTTAGTCAATCGTCCACCCAAAATACCATAAACTTTAAAAAGCACACACACACACAGCAGATCCGAGTAAGAAAAAAACAATGCAAAAAAGAACAACGACATCACCCCTGAACGTTATTTCCATCTCGTTCAACTAAATCACTTGCCTCTCTTGTCGACGCCAAGCTCTGACTACTCGCTCGAGACCGCGGTAAAAGTGACCCTGTCTCTGCGATCCTGCCACCACGTTCCATACCCCCCCGACTCCCACTCCGTCCATTCCTCAACGTCCCCGATTCAACTACCCGTCCACCTCTCGCGTTAGACCCTCGCCGACTGAGTGGTTCTACAGGCGACGTGTCTCGATGCGGAAAATACGATATCACAGGCGATCCATACGACGACGATAAAGAAGGCGGCGGAACAGACGGATACGTCAACGTATGCGCGTTCGAGACTGGGTACGGTGCCGGCACATTCGATTGCAACGACGACGACGAAGGTGGCGTCGTCAGCTGTGTCCCGTTGCTTACCAGACTGCCAGGGTGTGCCGACAGCATGGGCGAGAAGGGGAATGGAGACTCCGTAGAAGAGGGAGAATGTGACAGGGGCGTCGTCGTTTCCGACGTATTGTTCAACGGTCGGTGAATCGACGAAGAGGGTCGTGGGATAGGAACACCATGAGAGGGAATCGGCATTGCGTGCGTCGGTCGTGTAGACGAATGCACCACAGACGTACTCGGGGAAGATAGCCCAGAAGTCGACCGTCGATGTATCGGTTGTGAGAACGGATCCGAGGGTGTCAACCCCACCAGATTGTCCACCGACAACCCAAGCTGTACCAAGTAATCACGTAGACAGACAGGCAAAAAAAAAAAAACCCATCAGAACGGCTACGTTACACACAACAGAAAGGAAACAACCACTCACCCTCCGTCGAAGATCCAATAACTCCTCCCTATAAATATCATTCAACCTTGCAATCCTCACATAATCCCGTTCCGTATCCACCAACCGACTCCTCAACTGTTCGTTCTCCCGCTTCATCGCTTCCAGCATCACATCCGCGCTAGGTGCCGTTGGATCGTGTCCGCTCAGACTGCCATAAGGAATCCGCGTCTCGGGGGACATCGAACCACTCGCGGGTTGTTGTTGCTGTTGCTGCTGTTGAGTCCTCAATACAGACAACTCCCTGTTCAATCTATTCACATGCGACTCGTTCTCAGCCTCGAGCACATTCTCCAAATGGATCTTCTCCTCCCGTAGCTATAAACAGTCAAACGTCAAACCCCGTCATCACAAAGTGAGAGTAACCGGAACGAAACGCACCTCCTCGAGCTTGCGCGAAAGCACGTTAATGATCCTCTCCTCCTCAGCTTCATACGCATTGATCAAACTCTCCTCTCTCTTCAACTGACTCGTTGGACTCCCGTCCGAAAAACGACGAATAGGAGAATCAGACATGGGGAACGATCAGAGGATTTAAATTAGCACCACGACGTCGTCGGGGAAAGTCGTGTTGGCTGCGATGTAGGAGTGTGACAATATTTGAGGATTAGATTAATTTAATGTGTTGGGAGGTGTATAATGACTTGCGTTTGACGACTGTAAGTTGGTAGGTCGTGGCGATGGTTGCAAGTTGTGCGGCGGCAAAAGGAGTTGCCACCCTTTATGGAGCCGGATTCCGCTCGCCCGTCACAGCAAGAGTCAGAGACCCCAACGCATCCCCTCATATCAGCTTCAGCGGCGAGAAAGAAAACAAAATGAATAAACATATGTAGGTTTAGGTATGGATATACGAACAGAACAGGACTCTTTCTGAATTGAAAGAACGAAAGAGAGGGACGGGAAAAGGAGTCTCGAGAACACCGGTCTTAGCTTCCAGGCGTAAAACTCAGAAATCATACCCCTCCACCTTGAACGTCTTTCCATAGTTCAAATACCCTTCCATGATCTTCAAAACCGGGTCGGGAAGGCCCATACTGAGCAGCGTGAACGAAATCTTGGCATGTCCTGGGATTTGACCCAGCCTGAAGAAAGACTTGGCGATCAAAGTCGGGTACTGCAATGGCATGTTCAGCAAGCACATCGAGGATGCATACTGAGCATCAACTCACCGCGGCCTCCGTGTAATCCGCGTGCTGATACGCAGCGACACGTATCGCAGTTTGAATCGTCCGGGTGATATCCCCTTCCTCAGCATACATCTCCAACAACTTCGCCCAAGGTTTTTGTGAATACCGAGAGGACTCTAGACATCTCTGAAACGCCTCCTTGGCCTCCTCCTTGTGATGCAGACGAAGTCCCAAGTCACCCAAAATCTCCCATTCCAAACCGGTCTTGCGGTATGCAACGTGTTGAGTCTTGAAATGAGCGACTTCAGCACGGAAGATGGTCCAGACTCTCAGGTCCTGCATGAGGTAAAGATAACCGATGTAAGATCGATCGAAAGAAAGAACCAACGAGACACATACCTCGTACAGAACCATGAACAAATTATCCAACCACCGTTCACACAACCGCTTGTTCGTGAACGAAAACGGATCCTGGGTCGTCCTCGGGGACGTATCCGATTGCTCTTCACCACCAGCAGCCGACACCGGTTTTTCCAACGTCGGACTCATCACCTCATCTCCAGTGCCATCCCCTGAACCTTCATCATGACCATTTGCCCCGTTCTCACCGTTGGCCTTGCCGTTCGAAGCAGCAGTAGCAGCAGCCAACTCGCGTTCCGTATCCGACTCGGTCGACACCCTGATGATCGGAATACTGCTGGACACGCCCAACCTCGCCTGTCCATCGCTCGGAATCTCCCCTGACGCCTTCGACTCTCTCGGGCTATGCACCCCTCTCGTCGACGCATCGTCGTCCGCACTTGTTGGTGACCCTATATCGCCGGCACGGGAGTTACCCCCGACACGACGCACGACCGTCCCATCTTCATGAATGACTGAATCGCCAACATCCCCTTCTGACGTCAGCGACTGAGACTGAGACGCCTGCACCGCGCCGTGAATGTCAGCTTGAGCCTTTTGCATTCGGTATTCTTCCTCCATCACAAACACGACACTCCGAATCTTCAACAGCTCGTCCCATCCGATATCAGATACGAGCCGCGTGAGGAGGGAGTAGGCACGTGCCCAGGTGCCACGGAGGCCTGGTGCGGGGAGGCGCAGTAGTGCGGGGTCGGCCTGTATGCGACACGATAAGATACGAGTAAACGATTGCGTCGAAGTGCTTACCTCGTCGTCCTCCGTCTTCAGTTTTTCAGGTAATATATCTCCCACTGATTTCTTAAACGGCAAATTCACGCGCGACGTCGCAACAGGGCGGTGCGTGTCCTTTCCATTAAACGTGAACATCGGGCATGAGTTGAGCGTGAGCAAAGCCTGCACGTCCCCGTCAGTCCATCCCAACCCCAAACACATAGGTCCGCCACTCACAGATTCGTAATCCTTCGTGTCGATATACAACTCCGTGAGCTTCTCCCACGTCACGAACTCGCTTGGCGCACAATTCACAGCCTCCTTCGCAAGTTTGAGGGCCCACTCCGCCTTCCCTTTCGACCGCAATAAGTCACTCTGGGTGTGCAGGAGCGTGTAGGAGTGTGGCGTGTGCCTCATCGCTGCGGACATGATCTGCACTGCTTTCACTTCCTCGTCTATATGTGGCACAAGGAACGTCAATCGACCAGAATATCACGAGGGAACAGGGCGCTTGGGCAGATGTAGACGTACTCATCCCGATGTAACTCTTTGCAAGCAGTGGCGCCACCTCTGGTTCTCGTGACGTGAGCTTCTCAAACAAGTTGGCAGCTTGCTGGTACCGCCCACTCGCTCCGAAATACTTCAATACGCCAGCTGTTAAATGGTTCGATACAACCGTTGCGACTTGAATCTCTGGGTCAGAGCCCACTTGCCAGCCTATATTGGAGGCGTCAGCATACATACATGAATCGTTAATCATGGATCCGAGGCGAACACCCTGTGACGGGTAGACATACCTTTTGTAAACAATGCCTCGACAGCCTGGAGGAACCGGACCTCACCCTCGATCGAAGTGATCGGGTCAAGCTTCCGATATGCATCGATCCAGTACGTCGGGTCGTCAGAGTACAGAATCGCGCGAAGCAAAGCGGACATGTAGGTTTCTTGCCAGAGCTCGGGCGTTGCTTCATGTCTGATGGTAAATGAGAGAGCACCTGAAATGAGATCGTGATGAGATTCGAGAAGACCGAGGGGACGCACCGCTCGCCACGTAGATCAACCACGTATGCATGTACCCCTCCCGGAATCTTGACATCGACGCGTATATCCACTCGCGAGAACGCGTTGAAGCAACTACAGGGTATTCACCGATCAGCGCATGTACCCAGCTCTAACTCGGGGCACACTCACCAATAACAGCCGTTCCTAACCTTCCACGGTGTCCCTTTCGAGAACCACGCCGAATTATCTTCAATGGCATATGTGAGCGAATTGATGTATGCCGCGAGAGAGGCGGACGAGGAGGCGTCTACGCCCGATACGAAGTGGAATGAGCCGAGCTGCAACACCAACACCAACCAGCCAGACCTCAGTCGTGAGCACCGAAACCCTATGGCGAAAGCAAACAGACCACTCACATCACGTTGTCCAGTCCTCCCCGTACTTTTCACGACATGACATAAATCTGGGGGCCCCAACTCGCGAAATGTTGCTACATAGCGCCCTATTCAATCACGCCGGACACACAACCACACTGACGACATCCACACACCTAGACTCTCCGTTCGGGCTGTCAAGGCTTCTCCGAGTTCGACCTGCGACCGAACCGACGTTCAGCATCCATATCGACTCTCGAGTTCACATCCACATCGCTGGATGAAGAAGTTCACCTCAAAGAGTTCTGGAACGTCCTTGAAGGACGCCTCCGCCATTGTTGGGCAACGCTATGCAACCTTGAGTTGTGAGGTTGAGGTGAGACTGCGGAAACAAATTGATGGCGAGGAAGTCAAGCTGTATGCGTTTGGGTCTCGGATTCTGTCCTTTAGCCGAGTGGGTACAAAAACCCGTGGGAGTTCCTAGTCGTTCGTCGTTTACAAAGTGCACAATGGGTGTACATAAACTATCGAACCTCGAACAGGGCAAGGACGACTGGTAATCAGCAGTCACTGCCAACTGTACAGCTCGGTTTCCCCTAGGCGCGGTCCATCATCCTGCTTGTTAAAATGACAATGTCCCTGACCAGTCAAGCTGTTGACCCCTTTGTGAGGCCTCGATTCACACCAAAAGGGTTGTCACTGAATGGACGAAAAGGTAGTTGGTGTACAATAACTGAAACCATGCAGACTACGTCCTGGCACATGTACTCCGTTCGACAATATGCCCTCCCTACCTTACGTATCCAATGGCGCCTACACACCTCAGCGTATCCTCCTGGTCAACTCCCCCTTCTCTCCAGATGGCAACTTTGATTTCCTGCCAAGAAGCCAGCCGAAAAAAGCGGCCTAATCAAGCACCATGGAATCCCGGAGCCTCGAAGCCCTGAAGAGCAAGATTAGAATTCTGATGCTGTACTGAATTTAAACCCTCCCGGGACCGAGGAGAGTGTTCAAAAGATGTGGGGGGTTGAAGGGAGGACTGTAGGAGGGACGATGAAGCTGATCCTTTGAGACGTGCGGTTATCATATTTTACAGCGACTATGCACCCGTGGAGGAAAGGGTTACGACGCGGGAGCACGAGTTTTGTCGGCAGGTTGACCGGTATGTCGATTTCTACCAGGACTATTGGGTACCTTTCGAGTGACTGCGCGTTGCGTACTCGCAGTTATTGTCAATGGCTCTTATTGTTTACCACTGCCAGTGTATGACTAATTGAATTTGTACTACGTTTCAGTTGAAACTCGTGCTTTCCGTGTTACGACTAGGATGAGATACATTGAAGTGGTTACCTCCGAGTCATATACTTCAAGTAGTATACCAGCCTTGATAGCGCTATTCGTTGTCGAATCTGCCGATTTCTTGTACCGTGTTGTAGCGCCGCTTATATGTAGGTCGGTCTCGCCGATCTCTTGGTATTTACTTTTCTCCCTCGTCGATAGCCGTCGTTCCTGACCGCCCTTCGCGATTCGTCCATTCGTCCAACTTGCACGGGCCTAACCAAACGCCGGTCGAATGGGATTGGATCGAGCTAAATTCATCAACGATGTTACACGGCACGGTCATGCTGTATATGTTCCGTAGCAGGCGACCATATGGGTCATTCGTCGGAGTATGATAACCTCTACGAGAGCTAGTAGTGACCCTTGGCACTCTAAATCACCCCGGGCCATCTCAATTTCGTGCGTAGTTCTATCCTGTTCACATTTGCCGGTCGCACTAGAACTCGATGCCTTTTGCAGATCCCTTCAGTGAGCATCGACGCATATCCCTCGAGCTACCATGAGCCGCGGACAGTCAGTGTATACCTCGCGGAGAAGGGGACGTGTTGATCAAGTGTTGTGCTTTACAGGGAGCCAGGTCCGCAGAACAACCTCTTCGACGAATCCACGGGTACCGTGTAAGTGAAATGCGCCAGTTTGCCCTACGATCATTGATAAGTGCGTATGTCTCAGGAACCCGGCGACTGTATCGCTCGAAGGGTTCGACGAGTTGAACTATTCCAATCTCAAGCAATCTTGGTTGACGTATGCAAACTCGCGTTAATGCGTCTCTCGATCTGATGAATGTTTGGCTCTAGCGGACTTTCTCAACGTGCCGAGATCATTCCAACAGATTCAGTTGCTTTCCAGTCTGTAAAGTGCGCGATATGACCTCCATTGCTCACCCACATCTAATACGATCGTTCCTGCAGCATCGAGAATCTCATCGAAACTGTACGATCAAAGATTCGTTTTCGTGTCTTCAACGATCTTCCTTTGCGCGTTGTAAAGCTGCCTGAGATGGAGCTCATGGAGAGAGGCTCAGTCGTGGAATATCTCATCCATCACAAGCTGGACGATGTGTTCGAAGAGATTCGCTACAGGGAAGGGGCGCAGCTCAGTGGCTTATCGGTTCCTCCCACGACCTTGGACCGAGACCGCCTGCGCGATCATGCCATCTCTACATTCGTGGATGATATGACCAAATTTGCGATTCTATCACATTCATGGGAACAGCATGAGCCAAGCTACGAGGACTTCCTTCGAGGGCGCAGTGTCAATACAAAAGGATATACAAAGCTCAAGGAATTCTGCAGGATCGCCCACGAGAAATATGGAGTAGAGTTCGCTTGGGCAGACACCGTTTGTATCAACAAGCTCAGCAGTTCCGAACTCGACGAATCAATCCGGTCCATGTTCACGTGGTATCGTGCATCATTCATCTGCATCATCTATGTTTCCGGAACCCATTCTCTACTAGAACTACCGTTCGACCGATGGTTCACGCGGGGTTGGACTCTGCAGGAACTTCTTGCGCCGCTACGAATCAAATTCTACAACAAGGACTGGAATCAGCTCACCGATCTTCGTAATGACAAGTTAGATCTCCCAGAAAATCACTTCTCCGCCCAGCTCTCTCCTCTTAACCCAAATTATGCCCTCCAGTCACGCCTTCTCAGCGATGGGATCTCCACGGCAACCGGCATCGGCATGGATTATATCCGCTCCTTCCAACCAGGCCTTCGGAATCCACCCTTGCCTGAACGCATGAAATGGATTGCTCGAAGAGAAACCACGAGGGCGGAGGACACGTCGTACTCAATGATGGGAGTATTGGGGGTCAGCATGTCCGTCGCGTATGGAGAAGGCCCAGAGCGCGCTTTCTTCCGGTTAATGCGGGAAGTCCTCGAGATGGATTACTCTGACAGCTGGTTCTTGTGGACAGGAAAACCAATTCCATCCCACGTTCACCCATCAAACATGATACCCTCTTCGCCCGCAGGTTATCTGTCATGGGATCCAAAGTTCGACCGAGAGGCAGGTTTGGACAAAGGAGAGCCTCTCAGTCTCACAAACATCGGCATGCAGATTCAGGTGCTGGTCGTCCTTGCCAAAGTGGTCCATTCGCCTCTCGCCTCGAGCACGTCCGATGAAGCTGACGTTACCTGCCCCTTCTTCGAGGGTACCATGAAGATGGTTGGCATACCACGCAAACAGGAGGATCAAGAAGACGCGTTTGCGCTCGGCATTATGGACTATGATTTTGTAGGTCAGGTCCCAGAGTTGGTGTATGCTTTGTTGTTGCGCAGACCGCGGGCTAGGGCACGGTGGATGAGGTGCGAGTCAAGGGATATCATTGCCTTTCGTCCCAATGCGGCATTCCGTCAGAGGGCAGTGAAAGGGTGGGCAAGGGTTGAGACACCCGCGAAGGGCAATGCTATACACATGATGCGAGTTCAGACTCTGTACTTGTGATTGTTGCACACTCTGGGGAATTGGAATGAGCGTTATTCACTGTTTCTGCTTGATTAAATTTGGATGCTGGCACGTCGGATCATCATCCGCATCAACGCTCAGCCGTCTGACTCTCACGTCACGCGGCGATGGCGTCAGGCCGTTGGACGACAGCTTGACCTTCACTGTCAAATTTTAACATCCCTCACGGTAACTTGGCTGTGTAAGTACCGCGACCGCAAGCGCGCGTTCAGCTTGAAGATTCGTGCCTTTGAGTACCGGTGATGCCATCCTGCGACCGGTATATAGAATCTCGGTTACCGCGAGCTCTCAACTGATCCTTCCATCTTCTTCCTCTTTCCAGCTATCCGTCGATATGAGCCTTCTCCCCCCCAGCCCCTCCCTCCCAATTCTGTCCGCTCCAGCCTACAGCTATGTTAGCTTCGCTCTGATGGGTATGCTGGGTGGGAAAGAAACCCTGTATGTGATGGCCACCACCCGCATGTACAGACACAAATGGTTGTGGATGGGCCAATGGTACAACTCCCCTGGGTTGCTTCAATTGGCCAGGCACTTCTACCTAGCTGGACCGAGAATGCACCGCCTTCTAGCTTCACGAGAAGTCCAACTGTTCGACCTCGCAGAACTGTTCGAGTTGCGTGGCAAAGGACCGAAATTCACCGCCGCCCATTCGGGTAGCGTCATACAAGAGACCGGTTATCTTGCAGCTCTCTTCGTGAAGAACCTCGTTTTTCAAGACTCAAAGGGTAGCGTTGCCGAAAAGTATGGGACCGTGACGGTGATCATAGCAGATCTCGGCAAGGTTCCTGACTCGGACGAGATGCGACCCACGCACCCCAGTCGATTTCGCTCGCTTTCTACTATCCTCCCTATCATCGCTAGTGCTGCCGCCTGTGCCGGATCCCTCGTTCTTGGAGATCCGTTTGCAGGTTTCACGATCTTCATGGGCGCTGTTGCAAATGGCATATCTTCCCTCCTCATCGGTTCTGCAGATCTCGTCTTTACCAATCCCAAACCTCACGAGGGGTATTCCCCAGGTGACGGTATCTTCGCTTCTGACAAGATGTTGATCGTACTCAAAGGAGCGGAAGGAGCCATCAACTTGATCACGCACGGTCAAGTCTCCTTCAGGTTCTCTAGACCTCGCTATCGGATCATCGGGAAACTGTTACCGCCACTCCTGTTCGCTGCTTTCTTCACCCAGTTATTGTTTATAGCTCAAGCGACCCAATTCGGTCAACTGTTGTATTTTGCATCGCTCCTCGCCTCTTTTGGGTACAACAAATGGATGTCGAACGTGGTGAAAGAGAGGATGCAGTGGGACCTGTTGTTCAAGAACGCGCTCGGACTCGAGTTGAAAAACTATGTGATCCGTTCTCGAATTCGAGCAGCCATCTTTTCGCTCTTCGCGATCCATGGGACGAACGACGTACTTTCGAGAACGCTCTTGGACGAACTGTTCCCAAACGATACACAGGTCTGGCATCATTTCAAAGACACGGTTTCGGAACGGTTTCCAAGTATTACTTCGTTCCCGTTTACGGAGGAAGATTGGGAGCTGCCTGGGTTCAATGAAGAGGAACGGAGGTTGCTTAAAGATCTTTATGCGGAGTCTATGACTGGTTATGAGACTTATTTGGAGTATTATCCTCTTCCTCCGCCTTCTTCTCCTACCGCGTATCCCCCTCCTCTTCATCCTCTTCATCCTTCTCCTTCTCTCACCGCGAACGGTCGACTCGGTGATGATGATAGCCATTCTGTGACCGCTAGTCTGATGAGGGGATGATGCGATGTGTACGGTTTTATTTATTCATCTATTGAATTTCTTCGTAGAACTTGTTGCGCTACTTACCAGCTTTTAGTACACACACACACACACACATATACCCGCCCCTCATCTCGCTCGCTCGTTGAGACTCTGTTGTATACGTTTCACGATCGCTCATCACAAAAATCGTTTTTTTGTTTGTCATACCCATCAATTCCATCATCTCTGGCTTTCCCCCTCCCCCTCTTTACGAATGCTCGTTACTCATTTAATTGGCTTCCCTGGGATCGACGAACGGAAATACATCCAACTTACTGTATACATAGAGGGCATCGCTCGAAATCACGATCCATTTTTCATTTGCATCGCCCACGTATGTTATGTACAATACCATCCTCGACAACGACGACAACGACAAAAAAAAAAAACAATATGCACAGAGAGATGTATGTATGTATGTATGTGTATTCATGTACCACCTGGGGATCAACGGGGTAAGTAAAAGCATATGGAGAGAAAAAAAAACGTCACGGGTCGGACGGATCGCCAAGTAGCAAATATAGGTTAGAGAGAAAAAGTGCATGTACAGTACGACGAGGAAAGAGGGGGAAAGAGTGGGGAAATTGTGGAAAACTAGGGATCGCAAATTCGGACTTGCGTGTTGATTACGAATGAGAGGGGAAACACGAGACCATCCAATGAAAACGAAAACGAGACTGGACCATCAAGTCAATATCAAAACACACAAAGATAGACGAGATCACTTACACGATACAAAAAAAAATCGGAGACCTCTAAACGGCCACTCCATGCGCTCATTTCTTGTTCAACGTCAAACTCCGCATCGACTCTTCGAGCAGGTTCAAGCTAGGACATGACCGCTGTGACGCGGAAGTGGAGACCGATGATACGTTGTGCGCTGGTGATGGCACGCGAGGAGGGACAGGCATAGGGTCGACGTCGACGATTTTGACGACTGCACGCCCGTCGAGTACCTTTCGAACCTTTTCCGTGTCCCATTCCCGGCTCGACGAAGCATGGCTGGACGACGAGGGTGCACCGGAGAACGCCTCCCAGAAGGCACTGCCAAGCTTGCTGAACAGCGTCTGACTTGCAAGCGCAGCAACAGTAGCTTGTTCCCTCGATGGGACAAACGTCGGCAAAAGTGTCGGAGAGGCAGGTGGCGTTGGGTAAACACCAGCAGACGCGGCTTTTGGTGACACGATTGCCCCGACCTTTGGCGCATCCTTGAAGAAATGAGGCTTGAGATTGCCAGCCATCCCAGTGGGCGAGGAGAACGGGGAATTGGAAGGATGGGATGGGTGTCGGAATTGGCTGTGCTGAGCGTGTTGCTGAGCGGCCATCTTTCCCCAGAGCTGCATCCTGTACGCATCGAGCGTCTTGAGCGTGAAGGGATTGGCATCTGCAAAGGTGTCGAACGCGCCGACACCGTTTCCGACGGTGAAATTGATATTGTTGAGAGCGGGGTTGATGTTTGCGGATCCCTTCTTCTCGACGAGTGCCTTGTACGACGACGGAGAGTTGAGACCTGGGTTGAGGTTCTCTTGCAAGGCACGGGAGCGAACAGTCTCCTCGTAAAAGATCGAGGGGTTGAGAATGGCGCTGCCGCCCAAGAGGGGTGAGGTTGATGCCTTGGAAGCAAGCACAGGGATAGGTGGAACAAAGGTCGTGTGCACAGGCGTAACACCCATACCGCCGAGTCCACCCCAGAAGGCACGGTTGCTGAGTCTCGGGGACGTGGGAAGGTCTTTTTGTGTATTGGGGGTAACGACGGATGAACCGGAGCTTGCGCTCGTGGTTGCAGCTAGTGGGGGAGATGCCGGTGCAGGTGGAAGTTCCGCCGGTGGTGGGAGATCCGGTAGACTGCGACCCTCGAGGAGACACTTCTTGAGAGCAGTGATCTCCTGACGGAGAGCAGTATTCTCAGACCTGGACGAGCCGAGTTCCGAGCGGATGGCGTCGATGAGGTGATCACGTTCTGCAATGTCGCCTTCGAGAGTGGAAATGTACTCTAAAGAACACATCGGTAAATGATCACGCAGGTCCACGAGACTCTCACCTTTTCGCCTGACACGAAAGTTGCGAGCGCTGATTTTGTTGCGCAGTTGACGTTTCTCCTTGCTAGACATTTTCTTGTACTCATCTGGACTTGGGCGCCAGTCTTCGGGTTCGAGTATCTTGAGTGGGAGAAGGTCCCTTTTCGCTTTGCCGTCCTTGCCCCCGTTCTCCTTCTCGGCGGTGGTCGCCTTCTTCACACCGCCAGACATGACGGTTCCTTTTCTAGAAAGCTTTGACCTTGCGACGGGCGGAGGCGTCTCATCGACGTCTTCTTCCTCTTGCTGTTGCAGTTCCGCGATATCCTCTTCCTCGTCAAAGTCGGACATCGCCTTTGATGTGGCGGGTGTACCGACGAGCTGTGGATCGATCGCAAACATGGGATGAGGAGAGTTCGCGTGACTGGAAGGCGATACGCTAGATAAGGATGCCTCGGGCGAGCGACCTGCGGCGCCTGTGGCGGGGATACCAGCTAGAAAATCGTACGGGGAAGTTGCGGGAGGGAGGGCAGGCATCTTTGAGAATTCATCTTCGAGGAAGAGGGAGAAGAGGGCGTCGTCTGGAGTGGATGGCTGGGGAGCGTAGATGGATGGGGGAGTGAGAGGGATGGAAGAGAATGAGAATGGAGAACGAGGGGAGGAGGAAGAGGCAGAGGGAGTAGGATTTATCGGATCGAGATTGAAAAAGTCGTCGAGGACGGAAGAGTCAAAGGAGAGCTGATGATGTTCGTCGACGAGCATTGAGGGAAGATAATCGAGAGATGAAGAGAGAGATGGTACAACTACTATACGGATGACAAATATCACTTTCACACGGTGACGCGTCACTTCGGCATTGCATTCACTACTACTAGGAGAACAACTTGTTTACAGACGTGTTACCCTCCTGGTTCTTCTTCAACACCTTCGCAATCGCAAACTCGAAATCCTCTTGTGTAACGTGCTGACGACGCTCGCGAAGAGCGTACATACCAGCCTCGGTACAGATACCACGCACTTCAGCACCAGAACATTGTCCCATCTTTTCTGCGAGTGCCTTGAGATCGATCCCACGTTGCAGGGACATCTGACCATCGTCAGTCAACTGCGCATCCAACGACCGCAGCACCTACCTTGCGAGAGTGAATCCGCAGTATACTGACACGCGCCTCGGGACCTGGCGGAGGGAACTCAATCTTCCTGTCAATCCGTCCAGGTCGAAGCAGCGCAGAATCCAAAATATCTGTCACAACCCCTCATCAGCCCCACACGACCCATCTCAAACTCACTGAACCCACCTATTCGATTCGTAGCCATGATCACCTTGATATTCTTCGTCGCCTCGAACCCATCCAACTGATTCAACAACTCCAACATCGTCCTCTGCACCTCCGAATCTCCACCCCCAGACCCACTCTCCCCTCTCGAACTCCCAATCGAATCAATCTCATCCATGAAAATGATACTCGGCGCATGTTCTCTCGCCATCACGAACAACTCTCGAACCATACGACTGCCCTCTCCAATATACTTTTGAACCAACTCCGATCCAGACACACGAATGAACTTGCAATCTGTGTGATGCGCGACTGCACGGGCGAGCAGCGTTTTGCCAGTACCTGGGGGACCGTACAAGAGCACACCCTTGGGTTGGGCGATACCGAGTGATTCGAACAGTTCAGGGTGCTTGACGGGGAGCTCAATGACTTCTTTGATTTCCTTGATTTGCTTGTCGAGACCACCGACCATCTCGTACGTGCTGTCCGGTACTTTCTCGACCATCATGAGCGATACGAGTGGGTCGACTTTGTTGGGCAGGATCTTGTGGATCGTGTAGCTATCCGAGCGGAGTGCGACGCGTTGAGATGGCGTCAGCGTCGCTAACTCGACCTCCGAGTCAAAGTCGACGACTGTGAGAAGCCACGCCGTGAGCAGGTAGGGTCAGAGAGCAGCGAGACAACGTACTATACTTCCCCTCGGGCTGTACCTTTACCAAAACCTTCTTCTTCCCCATCACTTTCACCACCTCGCCCACATAACTCGCCGGTTCGTGAAGCAACTGCAACTCCTCCCTAAGCAGCCTCACTATTCCATCCCGATCAGTACCTGCAAGAATCTCGACCGAGACAAGGCCACGCACCTCTCGCATTCAACGCATTCCGCTGTGCCTCCAACCGTCTCAGATTCTGGGTCTTTTGATTTATCAACAATTCCGCGGCTTCGATTTTAGCTTGGTAGTAGGATTGAATGCCTGCTGGCGTCTTGGACGGATGAGTGAGTGCGGGCATGGTCCAAGGTATCAACGAGGATGCGTGACGCAAGCACGCGCGTCGACTTCAGTTTCCCACGGTGCTCCTGATTGCTTCTGTACAAGTGCTACGGTTTTACATTGGTGCGATGCTACACGCTACTGCATCGAATTTATTTCTACTGAGAAAACTCCCTGTAGAGCCTGGCGTATAACGCCTTCTGAGCGTCACCCGTCGTTGCCCCCAAATATTCCACTATCATATCCGGAATCATCTTGCTTACGAAGTTCACCTCCGCTTTATAGTCTTTCTCGTCAACCTTCCAGTAAAAGAACTCGCTGTGGGGGTCTCCGGCGTCCTCGCCATTTTGCATTCTTCGCACGACGTCCACCAGCCCTCTCTCAGTGTCAAATGGAGCCCTCTCCATTAATCTGGCTTTATAATTCGCTTGATCGTGAGCATTTGCGAATGCGACTCGAAGGTTTGGCGTGAAGAGCCACAACCACGTCTCAAGCTCACGATCAGTTGGTTTCGGTCCCAAAGTCCGGAGATCTCGACTGATGACATAACACACAGTGCAATTAGCCTAGCACGGCTCACAACTAGAAAACGGGTATGCGCACACAAGCTTGGCTTCTCTGGAAGTGAACTCTGGCATGGTAAGTATTTTGAGGGGGGGTTCGCGAACCACGCTGCTGGTGAGGTGAACCATGCTCGGCCACATAAGCCTGAAACCCCGGAGAACAGGAAGAACGTGAACCACCGTGCCGAGGCCGGACTGGTATAAAGAAGGGGGGAAATCACTTTCTGTGAGACACCAAATGCCAGGGACATGCGGAGCGAGATCGTCCCCGTCAAATGTCTCTGTGCCGACCTCAACTTCATGACTGCCAAGTTCGGTGAAAATGTAGGTTGATTCATAGAGTGAGCCGGCTTGGAACGCGGTAGGAAGCCTCGCGTTGAGGCGAAGGCCCAGAAGGGGATGCAGGGACAAGGACTTTCCTGAGGAAAGTAATCAGTAGAGTGTGGTCAAGACACTGTGAAAATTCGTGCCGCTTCCAGGACTGCCGCTAATGATCATGAATGCGCGGTCTTCAAGTTTCGTCACGCGGTATGATGCAAACGGGTTCGCTGGAACATCCTTGAGATATGTATTTCCCCAGTTCTCGAGATCCTAACAACACATCAATATATCACTACTTGGACGGTATATCAATGAAGTAACATTCATCGTCTTCGGGCGGGATACCTTTGACGAAGTCGATTAATGCTTGTATGACGTTCAGATATTCCGAACGCATAAGCACGGCTGCAATGTCGTGTTCTTGGAACTCCCCTTCAACGCCCTGCATGACGACACACTTGGAGGGGTCGTCCTCATCTTCATCTTCATCGTCGTCGCATTCTTTGGAGGAGTGGTCCCCCTGACTTGGACCCTGCTGATGTTCTGGTTCTTCCCTGACCTGGTAATGGCCGAGGACGTTCTCCTGCGCATCCCACGCGCTCTTCCAAAGCCTCGAAGTCCAGTGATTTTCAGGCGCGGGTTTTGTGTGGCTGAAGCCAAGATGCAAGGGAAGACATGGCCCGCCACATGGCCGGTCGAACGATACCCCTGTCTTATGCTTCCGAGTCCCTATTACGTCATCGCTGCAAGGGAGAATCGGGGGATTCCGAGGTGTTAGGTTTTTCAAAAGTTGCTGGACGGTCCGGCTCTTCCAAAGCTCAGATTCTTGGACACCTTTAGCTTTAAGGCCTTACCAACGAATTGCGAGAAAATTCGCGGACGACACGAAGACCGTGAAGCCGTCGTCGCTATATCAAATGAGCACCGTACGACGAACGCACGCTCGGAGTTCCAGTTTTACAAGTAGATAGCTACTAACTTACTTGAAAGCAGAATGCAAAGGATGACATGAATCGATTGTAGCCTGCCGTCTCGCATTCCTACCGACCACGCAACTTGACTTATTCGTAGATGTTGATCGACGAGAACTCGAAGTAAGCATCCGCGAAGGCAGTCGGATTGTCTGTAAAACAAGGACAGTCAACGTCAGGAATAAAGTGCCACACTTGAGTAACACGACACTCACTGTTCACATAGTCTGAAAGTGACGGAGTGAGAGAGAGGGGGGTGTCAATCCTTCTTACCCGAGGAGACGCAGAAAGATGTGACGCACCTACGCACGTCGAGGGGCAACCAGAAGCAGCATAGATGGACGAGCTACCAGCCCAATCACCGCCTCCACGAAACGAAACGAAACTTAGTCCCCGATACCAAACTCATCGGCCTTGCGACACAACGAAGTTTTACTCACAAAAGGTCAAATCAATGAGAATGTTGTTGGAACTGAAATGGGTCGCTAGATCGCAGTCTGTGTTAGGGAAGTGCGCAGCGGGAGTGCCCTGAAAAGGGACAGATTAGATGCCCCAAGGAAGCGGGAGAAGACAAGGCCTACCCAGTTGTTCGTGTTGATGGTCTGCGAACCAGTGGTGGCATCGTTAGGCGCTGACGCGTCGCCGCGTTCCCAGAACCAAACGCTGATGTCGTTGTCGGTCCGTTCGACCGCGTACCTGGTCGCATGCAACTCAGTCCTCTTCAAACTGCAAGAATAAAAAAACACTAACCATCCACCCCCGACGCTGTTGAACCCCGGACCAAAACTATTGTTGTCCTGGGTAAACTTGACACCGCAACCTGCGTTACCATCATCTGGAAATGGTCATGTAGGTTATACACCCAATACCCATGCTAGGCACCAGAGTGTCGGCGTACCATTTGCATTGCAATCCGTTCCAACAGTGGTGCTGCAACGACACTGAGTCTGGAGTAATCGCAAAATCACATCCCCTTACCCCAGCTGGTTAACACCGCTTTCCGGAATCGAACAATCTATCGAACAAGGAAGGTAAGCCAACACGGCCGCACCGAACGACGGGCGTGCATGCTTACTTGCACTGGTATGAAGAGTCGACTGATTCGGCGTCATGTCATTCACGCCCTCGACAATATCCACCTCCCCCTGTAGATGATGTGACTACCATGATCTTCAATAAATCGAACGAAGCATACACCATTAGGGAAGTCTGCCTCGTTCATTTCAAAGATGGCCTAGATCCAAATATCAGGTTTCGTATGCACATCATCAGTCAACAGCTTGCAAGCCCAAACTCACGGGCCACGTCCTTTGAAGCCCCATGCATTGCATCAGCAAGAATCAAATTTCAATATTCATTAGAATAAAGCTCACCCGCATCCTTGAGGCATGTGTCGCACGTCAAACCTAGAGGAGAATCGGAAATTTGGTCAGCGTTCTCATCGAGTGTATAACATGCAGAGTCATGCATACACTGCGACGTGAGTGCTGTACTGGTTGTTAGATCGGATCCGCACAGAGTTTCGCCCCGGACCGCTAGCAGACAGGACGGTTGTGTCATCTGCCCGCATGATGAACGTGTTACTCGTCGCATATGTGAGGTTGAGGTTCTGAGCATCCGTCTCGCTCACGTAGTTGCTGCAAGGATATAAGTCATCGAAACCAGACCGTGGACAATGAAACATGGCATGACTTACACACGGCCGTGCGTGGGGTCTGCAATAACCTCGAAGTTGAAAGCATTGTAGAAACCTTGGCCTACAATGCTCTCGCTGAGAGTGTACGTCGCTCCCGCCACCGCAGATCCGAAGAGAAATGGGAAAGCAGTGAGTCCACCGATAACCGTCGAGTGCCTCATTGCGATCCACAGAAGTGGGATTAAAGGGCAGAATCCTGATTGCACCCCCTACCTTGCTTATTATATATTCCTCTGGGTCTGTACGCGCAGCCGAAGAATGAGACCGAAGCGACTTACCCGGGTATTCGCGTCGACAATCAAACCCCCGGGATCCAATGACGGATGGAACATGATCCAGAATCCAGAATGCTCAAGTATAGGAAGCAGCTAGCATGTGCAGGTTGCCTTCGGATTCTTTGCACTGATGCTCGCCTCCGAATGATACTTGACACGTGGAAGGAGATTGAGCTTCAAGAGGACTGATCAAGGTTGGGGGATTGACGTAAGTACGTCCGAGTCGTTGGCGATGTTGAAGTGCCGACTCGGATACTAGTAGATGGAGTGCTTCTCGGACCCGTTCAAGCCTCAGAGTCTCGAGGCACCGATGCCTGCAAAGCCACAGCCCCGTACTAATAACTACTCTCGAGGAGTCGGTGCCAAACCAGACTCGCCATGAGCAGAAAACTGTGGGTATTATACGTACGAAATGTGCAGCGAACTTGTGAAAGCGGCTCGGAAGGAACTCCGCTCGGCCCCTGAAGGCCTGAAGATTCAATGTAAGAGTAAACATCCATTTTGACGATTCTAACAAGGTGACAATCCAGAGCAATCGTAGAGATACACCACTAGTAATAATACAAGAATATGAAGAACGCATCTCAAGTAGAGCGTAACAATAAGTCGAGGCATGACTGGCATATCAAGAAACAAGAACAATGCCAGGAAAAAAAGCAAGCGCTCATACTGCAAACGCACCGCCGGTCAAAACGTAGAAGCATTGCAGGTCAAGTGAAACGTCCGCATCAATAAACGCCAGGAGCGAGATACGTCTTGTAACCAGCATATGCTGCCTGAGCATCTTTATAGAGGTTTTCGAGCAGTTGCCTCTCTTGCGCATCAAGTTCGCTCCGCTCCAAATCACCAGGGCCGAACTGGAACGAGTCCTCCTTCGGGTTGTTTAGCCGCTCCAAGATCGTCTTCTTCCACTGCCTCCAGACCTTTGTGTCATTGGGAAGGAGCTCGTCCAAGAGCGCAGAAGGGTTCGAGTTTTGGAGGACGAGGAGCATGAAGACCACCGCAGTGGTGCGAGTGCCCAACGTGTACTTGGTCAATTTAGGGTCCCCGAGGACGCTGCCGAATAGAATGTTTCGCTGGATCTTCTCCTTGTCCCAACTGGAGAGCCACCAGTTGTAGAGAGCCGAGATAGCAAGCGAGAAGACGAACAAGAGTTGACCGAACAACGTCACTTGTGAGATGAGGAGGAGCTGGCCGAAGAACTGGACGAAAAGGAGGATCGACGACCAGTTGATCAACCCATAGTGAGCCTTTGAGAACCTGAGCGAAAAGCCTCCGCGTGTGATCGAGTTCACGGCTCCCTCCTCTCCTTTCAACAAGATGATATCCTTATCAGAAGTCAGGATACCGTCACCAGGTGGTGATCCAGCGGCGGGTTTGGGGTGAGTGAAGACGAAGTCAGCTGAACCGATGACGAGCGATGAAACGCCATTTGCGATGATGCCCGAAAGGATCAATCCGAATGCATACCAATCCTCGTGCACAGCGCCCAGCGCACAACTCCCGACACTAGCGGCGAAAGGAAGGATCGCAAAGATCGGAGTGTAGGAGTTAAAGCGAGTGGGGGACATTTCAGACTCTGGGGAATTCCCGAGCCCTGCGACGGTAATCGTGACAGGCGACGTTTTCCTTCCCGGAATAACCTTTCCCTCCGAGTCCCAAGAGGCGCACTCCTTCATGAAAAGAGAGGCCAGATAGCCAGTTTCCTGCATCACGGTACCCGAGTGGGCAGCTCTGAACTTTGGGCCCTTCCAACCATCCGTCTCGAACAAAGTGGTAGGGTCAGCGTGGAAGTTTGATGTGCTCGTTGCTTCGGAGAATTCGTCTGGGAAAGTTTTCTGGAAGAGAGCCGATTTTGCAAGCGACCGGAGTTGCTTTGCGATCTGATACGACCCAGGGGAGTTGTACCATCCTAACCAGCGCCTGTTCTCAAAGACGTGAACTGTGGCCATAGCAGAAACGGCTTCGTCACCACCCAATAGGCCCGCCACGCCTGCGGTGTCGAGAGTGAAACGAGTTGGCTTGTCAAGCGGCAAGTTGGGCAGGTGAATAGAGTGGGCGAACATGATGGAGATGTTTGAATGTACAGAGGAAGGGAAGAGTGTGCGAATGTGAGACAGCTCCACCTCGCGTTGGGGCCTTTATACAAGTTTCGGTGTTTCAATGAACAACGAGCGCTAGCACGTACTTAAACTCGAAGAGGAAGACAGGGCGCTCCGTTGCTGTTCAAATTGGCGGACGTTCGAACAGTTCAATTCCGCACCTCCAATTGGCGCCCTCCTAACCCACATGCACAGCCAGCCTGAGCCACCAGCTAGTAGGATTGCCTAAACTTGGATCCTGTCTAGAAATTCTACTAGAAACAAATGGTCGTCTCCCTAGACCGACCCAACAGATGCAGAACCGCGATGCATAGCCCAGGATGGCCCCTGCCCATAGCCTTCTACCAGTGACTACAGGAGGCCCAGCACTCGGCGGGGCGACGCTTGAAGCACGATGCTCAGGCTGTTCGCCGACGTGTGCTACTGAAAAATAACTACTGGCAGGTACGCTGCGGGTCACTGAACATCGAAGGGTGTTGCATGAGGTTGTCAAACGGTCCGTCATATTGTCTCGCCAATTCATTAATATTGAAAACGCACGATACAACCTCCCCAAGCCTGCCTGCCTGATCCCTCAAGAAGGACACTTGAAGGATATGGTCTTATAGCACCCATGCTGTGTGGGCGTGATACGTCACTGCGTTCCAGTTTCCCCCTCGCACAACTTCTCCTCTTCTCTGCTAGTGTTCGTGCGATTTCGTCAAGACTTGAGGCTGAGTGAGAACTTAGGTATTCCTTTCTACAAGTAAGGGCTGCCCCGGCCTCGACCGCCCATCGCTCTATACCATCATAAATACCATCACTAAAACACTCCCCACAACGATCACTTTACTCATCCAAGAAACCCCAGAAACCAAGGATCTCGCACCACTCGTAGCCGTCGCCGTGGCGATATACGCATTCCACGCAGCTACAGTGGCCGTCGGGAAAAAATAAGTCGATGCCGTCGTGCCGTGCCCGTAATAAATCCCCGCTTGACCCACGAGGATCTCGCCCGCCAATGAGGAGACTTCACCACCTACAACACTGACCGTGCCTGAATTGGTCTTAGTCACGAGGCCGGTTTGGTTATTACCGAAGATGAACTCTCGGATGAATGTGAGAGCCTAGGAGCGACGTTAGACGACTCAGGGAGGAAGAGACAGAAGGACATGGTTACGGACGGAGACGGGGTTGTTGTGACCGACGAGATGTCCTGCTTGGGCGATGAGGATGTACGTCCAGCCACGTTCTTGGTGGACAATGCCTGCAAACTCGCCGGCATCGTTATACCAAGGTGTGTCCGGTTTACGGGTGAAGCCCTGGATTCCGCCAAACGTCGTATTCTGCGATGAGTGTCAGTAAGCTCAGAAACACAGAGGATAGATGAATCGCACTTGAATGACAACTGTTGACATCAGTCAGCGGATGTGACGCGGTACACAGTATTATGGGTACGTACCCTGAGAGCCGAAATGGGAGACGAGCGTGTCATCATTTCCAGAATATATGATGATTGTCAGGTTGTGCGCCGTCGCATTGGTTGCAAGCTCAGATAAGAATGTCATAGGCCTGATGGTCTGTGAGTAAGTCATTCGCACCGAGTAGATGTCCACTCACGGAGGGCCTGGAGATGAGACATATCCGAAATAAGCACCTTCTTATGTTCGAAGCGGGGAATGAGACTTACTTGGGTCATGATACCCGCCAGCTATAAAAGAGTTGCATCAATACACTGTGTGTACCGCATCCGATTCGAGAGTCACATCCTTACCGACAGAGCTGGCTCCGAATGGGAAAAGAATAGTTTTTGACCAATTTTTGCTTGTCGGAGCATGGAGCGCAGCGCGGGTCTGAGGATCTGGAAGATTGCGTCAGTAGAAATTCTCTCGACACGCACGGAAACGCACCATTGAGGAATGGAGCGGCATTCATGTTCGCTTCAGGGTTTAAAGCATCCGGGACATCATAGATATCAAAACCATGACCAGAAGCTAAATCAAGGCCCAACGATTATCACAACCAAACAAACGCTCTTCAGGGAAACTTACACCAAGGGAATGTATAACTGATGGCGTAATCGAGCATCTCGGCATACAGATCGCAACCGAACCGTGGATCGATCGTTCCGTTAGGACGACCGGCGAGACTGCGTTTCCACGTATCGCGCGCCTGAATTCTCTCTCGCTTTGTGAGACTGCCCTCGCCCTCGGAGAGCTGAACCTTGTACCGATCTTGCAGCTCCTTCAAGAATGCTTGTTTAGTAAACTCCGCGCCTTGGTTAATGGGGAGAGATGCGATGGAAGGGAATGGGTGAGGTTGAGGGTATTGGAGCGTGAGATTGTATCCGCAAAGATCGCTCCTACACAAAAAGTAAGTACCCTTATGATCTCTGATTGGATTTCACGTACTGTTCACGGAAGTACGCAAAAACCTGCGGATCGTATCCGATGATCTGTGGGTATGTTTCTAAAACGGCGACAACAGGCACCTGTTGGAAAGTCTCGATGGATCCGAGCGTTCCGTCGCCAATAGCAATCTTTGCAAGATTGACAGGAGGATTTTCCATCCCAAAGTAAGCTTTCGTGATATAAGGCTGCAAGATGTTATCAGCGTCAGCGTGCTTACAAGCGATACAACACTTACGATGTACATTCCAGCGTAACTTTCACCGGTGAGGTACAGAGGTCGTGTAGCGAGGTTAGGGAAAACCTTTACGAAATTCTCCAAAAACGACATCTGGTGGGTTTGAATAAGCACAATATTTACCAATGATGCAATGTTGATGCTCACAAAATCGACTCCCAGCTGATCCTCGCTGGGGACTGGACAGAACATCAATGAGGGCCTATGGAGGTGCAATGACATGCGTACCATAACCAGAAGAATCAGCCGTACTGTACCCAACACCGCTGAAGCAAACATAATAAGTTATACGCTCAAGAACACGCAAAGCGCAACCTACACCGGTTGATCGATCCACACGTAGTCTGCGACAGTGGACCACGCATAGGTATTTTCAACAACCGAATAATTGCTCGCGATATGAATGGGGCCATTCTGATGCACGCGTTACCGATGGTCGAACTCAATATACATGGGAATGAAACAGACCTCGAAAAAGAGCCCGATAAGGCTAGAAGAACCAGGACTATCCAATGTAAATCGCGTTGGTCAAACGCCAAATGTAAGTTCATGAACTTACCCTCCATTGAGCCAGATCCCCCATGGTTCGTTGTTGTCCGCCGTGAACGAACCATTGGACGACTCGAACGCCCAAAAGAACAAGGTATCATTAGGATGATCGGCTCTTTGAACAGGGATATTGCCAGCCCAGTTACGTGACAGCGGCCATGAAACGTTGGGCAAGTTCTCTGTCACTTGGAAGTCTATGAAAGTCATCAGTCTGGAGAGATTCTTGGAGAAGCAAAACAGGACGCACAGCTCTGCCAGGCTGAACTATAATTTCCTGTTGGCATTCCAGGATAAACCTGTGGCCAACTGCTGGGAATGGATGAGGGTGGTGGCTGAGCATTCGCGAGTAGTGTCAATGTCGAGAAAAGCAGAACTACACATGCCCTTAAGTCCATGGAGGGAGGATGCATATCAATGTCAACAGAGTGTTGAGGAGGGTCAAGATCGATGTATTTATGGCGAAACTAATCACCGGAAAGCGCGAGATATCAATAGTGGACGGCAAACACAATATTCAAGTTGGAGGCATGTGGAAAGATGGCCCCTGCCATGGCAGTATTCATCAGAAGCCTATAACAACTCCCGTGTGCAAGATCATGGGAAGTCGGCGTTTGATTGCTGGCCGACACCACTGACAGACAGGGCACGCGGAGGCAGTGAGTCTCACTGAGACGGTGAGTACCGGCCTACTACTAATGTTTGAAGACCAAAGGGCGGTGTGCAGATGCTTCCGTGCAAGCTTCGTGGGATGGATGGTGGGTCAGACTCATGTGCCAGAATATGATCTAACCTTGTCCATGGCTGTCTCTGCGAGAAGGCGTAGGCGCTTGATTGAGCACTGCATTATCCTCCCGGGCTGTGCCCAACTAGCCCACGTGCAATTTGACTAGTATCAAAGTGACGTCCCATCATCTCTTCATCTCAGGGAGGACTCAGTTAGCTTAAGGGCCGACATCATTCGAACAACACCAGGGCCCAGAGACTGTTTTCAAGGCCGAGCCTCTTTCTGACTCGGGCCATAGCTTGCTGCTACTCGTTTCATTTGGTCCTGCTACCTTACATTACTCCGAAACAGCATGCAAACATACAAAACGTGCAAATGGGAAAAATCCCCGACTTTCAGCCAGTGTTTCCTGTCCCCCACGCCTAAGAACCTTGCCCAAGATCTCCCCACTAGATTCTTCACAGAGAACCGAGCGATCAAAAAAGACCTCGTAGAATTAGTTCGCCATCGTGCCGAGGCGGCTATTCTGGAAGAGTAAGAATCATAAGCAAACTGAGAAACGACACAAGAAAAATGATGCTTACATCGTCACGGCCATCGAACTCTCTCTCTCCGAGTGACCGCCCGTCAAGTATTCTCCCAATATGCGTCGGGGCGAAGCTCATGCCTTTTCGCCGAATGTTCATCAATGCCCTCAAAGTTTGCAATCGCGAGTACTTGAAGGCGTTAAACCCCTGAGGGGCAAGCGGTCGGATATCTGGCCCAGCGATGGACCCGTTCCGATTGACCTCGATACCATGATGGTCCCGTAGATCCGTCGTGTGTATGCACAAGAAACAACATAGCCGGGTGTACGCGCTATAGTCCGTGAGGTAGAGCTGTCCAGCAAACACGTTTAGCTGGTCAATAGGAGCCCAATGAATAGTCCAATCCGAGGGGACCTTGGGGATGCTATACAGCATGAGATCATCGCAAGGTCTCATTGACTTAGTGGTGCGTGGTGTGTACAGATGGAGATGAACGATTTTGCTCCGCTTGAGATATGGCATCAACCCATTGACTTCGTAAGGGCTGAGAACGACGAGCGCTTGCTTGCGAGCCTTCTTCGCCTTCAACGTGCTCGAAACAACCCACTGGACAGGGCGTAAATAGTCGTCCATCCTCCCAGTTGATGACGCGACAGTCGTAGAGAAGTCTCGGGTCGCCAAGACCCTTGTACTCCAGGCGTGCGCCTCGTTGATAGCTGCGGAGGTGGAGTCAAGAGTTCGAAAGATTGGGCGGAAAGCGTTGGTCCCTGGAGGGATGATTCCCGTGTTCACAAAGGAAACGACATCCGGATGGATCCAGTGAGTCGCTGGTGACGCCCTGGGAGGCCGTTGCACGTGTGGCTCCGGCTCAACCTCATGAACAACCTCCCGTTCTTGTTCTTCATTCATGCCTATGTCGGGGAGCGACGAAATCCCGAGACTGAGGCAACGTTTCCGAATCTCTGGCACCGCCAGAGCGGTAGAGTTCGAGGGACCCTGAGTGTGCGGTGTATAGAGTCCTGCCAGTGACTTGGCTTCACTGCGCAGCCACCCCGCAGACAATTGGCTCGGTGTGAGATTATTTTCGCAAAACTTGGACCAGATAGCGTATCGAGAGGTGTGATCCGTCCCTTGCTGCGCCCAGTGAGGAGCTTGTTGTTGTATATCGTTGCAGGTCTTGCGAATTGCCCAATGTAGGATATCCGCGGTGGTAATGGTATCTAGAAGTTCCTTGCCGGCCAGAGAGCGGATGCTCCAATCAACTTCGAGTGGCGCAAAAAACATGACAGAGTGACCGAATCCGAGATTCCGCATCCGCATGCATCCTAGGACGATCGGCGCTGAGATTTTCCCAAGGATAAGCACAGAACATGAACATACCCTGGACTAAACGATCTTTCGTAACCTTGGGACCCAATGTGACAGCAGCGCGGAATCCCCGGGGGAACTTGATGTCGGTACCTCTTGTATGAGCATCATCGAGGTAAATAACACACCGATCGAGTTGCTGAGCGAATGGTGACGATAACAAAAGCTGTGTGGTGCCGTCGCGTGAGACAACCGTCAATTCGTCGTCTTCATCGAAATAGATGGCTGCAGAAATATCTGGCTTGAGATTCAACCACGCTTTGGCAAGCTCTTGGTTTTGAAGGTCGAGCATCTGTGCGCCGATGTCCAACAGTACGCGAATCTCTTGGTCCTGTGAGACCACAATCTCGAGGAACTCGTGCGTGTTCCGACGTTCGCCATTTTCATGTGCCGTTAGCATGTAGGAATCATTCTCCGGTTGTAGGAGATATGCGAGCACCCTTGCATTGGTGCCTCGCTGATGATTTGGATCGCACTGAGTAATGTGCAGGGGTAGGAGATAACGACCGTCATTGGTACCAGAAAAGCCTAAACACTGGTCAGCCTGCTAGCCCGGAGAGGAAGATCCGACGTCGCTCACCGGTGAGAAGTCGTTCTCTCTTCTCTGCGAGATCCCAACCAGAACATGACAGCTTCGACGGAAATTCCTTGGCTTCCCTCGGGAATACGACTTTCGAGAGGTAGAAGTCAACTGTAGCTTGGTTGCGGGAAAAGAGAGGGAGTAGGTGGGTGCTCCATTGTTGCGACGACTTGATGTTGACCCCGTTGAGATTCTGAAGAAAATCAGGGACAGACTCCGGGCATTCCTGAACCCAGATTTCATAATCCGAGGATGGGTCATCCTGTTTGAGCAGAATATCGAAGGAAACTTTCAGCTGATCCTCGCTAAGACCACCATAGTAGTACGATAGACAGGTGAGGATAATGGCGATATCAGGATGCCCGAACTCTGCCCTTTGTGCGGGCACATCTTTCGCCCGGTATGGAACTGCTAGCATAGTACGCTTTGGGGCAAGGCCATAGTCGACGCGCCAGCGCCGCTCCCTGAAAGGGTACAGAAGGATGCCGATGGCCAAGAGGCCACGTAGTAGCAGTAACCCACTCCACAGTGTGCTATGCCTAAAATACTCCTCCACTGTTTGAGCCGCTGAGGGAAGGGTATCCTTGCATGATATGAAGTGGATGAGGGCATCCTTGAGCATTGGGGGTACTTGACCGAAGTTGAAATTTGGGAGGAGGCCAGCCATGACATCACGCACTATCCGTGCTATCAACTCTTGGTAGACGTCGTTCTGCAGGATACGGAAGTGAGGAAATGATCCGAGTGGACCGCTTTCGAACTCTACTCCGAGTGGGAAAAGGTGTCTGAGGGAACGTGCATGTCTCTTGACGAGACCGAGGATTTGCTGAGTGGTGGTCCATCTCTCAGGGAATCCTTCTATAGGTTGCTGATGGCCTATGGTATACACAAGCTGGTATTGGACATGGAGAATTTCGTCGCTTTCATCTAGAATATCCCGGGTATGAAAATGAAGCCACCGCTGAAGATCCAGGAGGTAGTGTGCGAGCTGGCTATCTTCTGCCCCTGACAACTGCTTTTCCACACTGACAAGCTTGAGTGATAGGACATGCTCAGGTTGGAGGACCAGAATGCCATGCTCGCTCATGCATTCGAAGAGGATTTGGAAGATGGCTGTGACTTGTTGTTGATTGACCTCGAGGGAACGGGAGAAGGGGAGGTAATATATTCGCCTGTTGGCAAGTCCACCGAGGCGATCCAAGAGGAGCTGAAACATCTGTGTTGTCAACGCCTTCGGGACAATAACGCGGACGATCTGAGCGCCGTCGGCAAGTGCGGCAGCAACAATTGGGACGATCACGGATGATTTGCCTTCTCCCATGTTGAGTTGCATGGCCGTGTTCTCCCCCGAGTTTGGTGATATCATCTCGTTGGCAACGTCTACCTGAACGCAGCGAACGAGGATATTTCCTTGCAACTGATGGGATAGGTGACGTTAGTAATCTACTTGCTTGGGACGCTGTGTACACACCTGGACCAAAAGCCAATCTGGGTGTTGCTCAGCATTCCACCCGTCGCACCCTTCGTTCTCCAATTCCTTCGTGAACTCTTCCTCGAGATTGTCTAGGTGTAACCTGAGCAACCTGCGAGAGCGTTGGAGATCTAGTGCGAGGAGTGCCAGCTCGACGAGGCATTTCTTCCAATCCTCGGAGAGTACAATTGACGAGGTGGATGCGAGACATTGAAAGAGCGCGTAAGGTGTCACGCGAGGCCATTGACTCGATTCAGTTACGGCCTGCTCTCCCGTGCTTCTCGGACCCAGCCCCTGCTTGACACAGTTCAACGCATCCAAATAGCTATCTCTGCACCGGGAATAGTGTACCCTGAGCGCCACGCTAGGCGCCTCCATCAAACTATGAGTGACTGAAGGTAGTAGCAGCTCGCTGTCGAGGTGCTCTGCGCTAGTGCGAAGGTCGGAGACATACTGATGGTGGAATTGGATGTCCGCCTTTGTCTGAACCTCAGCGATGAGTCCACGCAATGCCTCTGAACTTGAACCTGAGGTTTGGGGAACCGCAGCAGTGTAGCGGGGCAATTTATCGCGTGGGGGTAATGATGGCGCCGGTCGAGTGAATAACTGGTTTTCTGTGAGCTCCCACGAAGTACGAGGGGAAATGTTGGGACAGGGCTCGACCACATATTGCGGGGATGGACTTGGACTACCCTGCGAGGATACGTTGTCCAGAATCTTCTGGACGCGAACGAGATGCTCCCTGAGCTCGTGGTTTTGATAGCAACTCGAAAAGATAATCTGAAGCTTGGAGGTCAAGTTTTCAACGTCGTATGCGTCAGGACTGAGCGAACACGGAGGAGGTGTGTCAGATGGCCAGTGCTGGAGCAAAATATTTGATGCACTTTTGATATCAGCTTTGATTCTGCTATTGTACAGCTCGAATCGACGTGACTTTAATGCGTGTTCACTTTCGTCAGGCTTTGCTTCGATAGTGCTTTCAAGGCTATCCTCGAAGGGGTGTATGGAGCAATAAAGATAGCTGAGCAAACTTTTCGGGAGGGGTCGATATCCGTCTGAGAGATCGTAGGATAAATATGGTGGTGGGTTTTCGAGACCGAACTTTGGATGCGTCGCAAAAGCCATGAGGGTGGGGACAAGTTCGCTGAGCTCTGGTGAGCCATAGGCCATGGCTGGTAGGGAGAAGAGGAGGTTGAAGTGTTCGGCATCCTGTGTAACGCGCAGGTCATTGTACGCCTGAATCCAGATCGACGACAGGTTGGGCTCCAGCCACGATTTGTTATACTGCAGCGACAAAGAAGCTTGCCCATGTACGGTGGCCTTCAAAGACTCCATCATTCTCTGTAGATCCTTGCAAACCTTTGCACCGGTTGAGGGATGGTAAACAACATATGCCGCTGTATAGGCACGATGCTCTCCCGATCCAGCCTCCAGAAGGTCTCTGGCCTTGTACTTGACATCGTGGTTCGCTTTTGGGAGCTCTTTCGGGAATCCTGGCGGAAGAAGGTATGCAGCACGCAGCGCACTGCGATCCAAGAGGTGATTGTCTTGCAATGGAAAGTCTTGGAACAACGAATCTGACTGGTGCGCCTGGAACAGCTGGAGTCTTTCACAGTGCTCCTTGATCGCTTTTGCAGCGATGTACAATTCATGATAGGGAGCATTCGCCGGAAGGCTTGGCCACACCACCGTCTGCATACGCTTCATCTGAAGTGGGTACCATGTCCGAGCGGGAGCGAGCAACGCGATCTTTTGCAGGAGTTCTGCGTCGCGAGGGCCAAGCTTCATGATCGACCGACAACCGGCAGATCGTAACAAACATAGAGCTTCCTCTGCACCTGTCCTGCCTGTCAATGGGTCGATGCTACACCCGCTGCTGGTCAGAGCATGCAGGTAGGCACGATAAAGTTTGTTCGTCATGCTGACATTCCCTGTCAAACAGCCTAGCTCTACATCGACCGTGTACGTTTGGTACGTGACTCGCTTGAGGGGATCGTCGTGATTGGTCTCTATTTCAACGCGAACGTGGTGACCGCGCTTCTCGAAGGACACGTCGCCATCAGGTATGAGTACACGGCGGGGGATGAGGTCCTTTTCGACCGAGTCTTTCGGCCGGAGAACTAGTTGATTGACCAAACCAAACATCGTCCCAGTGCATTGATTGTCATCGTAAACCATGCCACGCAGGTTGCGAGACTGAAAGTCGCCATCTTCATCCATGAAAAAGGACAAGCCATAGCGGGGGAGATCGACAGATAACTGTAGCGAGGGGGTATGTTGGGATGAGACGACTGGGGACAGTATGATGATAAGATTCTCGGGAACGTCGAGTGGCTCCAAAAGACGGGAAACCATAGACCAGGTCGGACTTCGGATGTCTGCAAGACAGAGGCGACCTTTGCGCAAACGATACTGTCCAGGAATGCACACAATCTCCCAATTCTCTGTAGAATGCTCCCAAAACTTGTCGATGGGGCGTATCTCGATGGTAGAAGTGGAGAGATTCAACCAATGGATGTGGCCCTGGACAAGCGAGGCCGGCAAGTCTCCCACCAGTTTTTCACGCGGAATCAACTCGATGACATGGGCCACATCATCATGTTTCGCCCGTATGATAAGATCCTTGTCTCTCAGTGCAAAGTACACCTGATGGTTTCAGGTTAGCAATCGTTCATCCACTACATGAGATGGGTACTCACTCGATGCTGAGAGATCATGCCACGTGTCGAGAAAGCCATGCCCGGGAGATCCGCTGGTATAACATCGAAGACTTGCTGCATAGAGTGGTTCAGCTTTCATTTTTCGCATCGATCCTCAGAAACGTACCTCGCCAAAGATCTGGGAGTATGTTGGATGCTTTAGTATAGCATCAGGCAATCTGCTCAACGGTTTCCCATCGACTAACAGGGCCCCCTCGAGCAGGTTGAAGTGGACCACCTGGGAGCACTGATCGTCGGTCGCTGCGGTCTTGCACGAAATCCATCGCGAGTTTGGACATGGCAGTGACTGCCAACTCGAGCCGGGACGATATCCAGGCCAAACCTTGCAAATTGCAAGGTCAATGCCTCCCCCCAACGCACAATCCTGGATGATGTCAAACAGGATACCCTCGATAACTAGGGAGAGACGCTGGTCTCGCTGGAGGAGCAACTGTGAATACGCGGGAGTGCCGGAGAGATCGCTAGGCGTATTATCGTGAATGAAGATTGAGCATGACAGCAAGGCCTCGATGTCTTCGTCAAATTGGATGAGGCGGGGAATGAGGATTGGGTCAACATCGAATGTGCTGCGACAGCTTGCGGCCATGTCCCGCAACAGCCAGCGAAGGTCCTCGTCCTCCGGTGTCTTTGCAAGCTTGTCCGAGAGCTCTACCACCCAGGAAAACGTCTTCTGGCGTACGCGGCGGAGAAGTCCGCAGGCCTTTTTCGAGTCAATCTCGTTCGGACTTGATCCGAGTAAACGACTGAGCAAGAACGAAACCGTGTTCATCGTCACCGCTTCGAGCCAGTTGGCTTCAACACTCGTGACGAGGCTCTCCAACTCTTCAAGAAGCGCGTAACAGAAAGAAGGTTCTCGTAGCTCTTGATGCCACACCCATTCCCCAGTACTGGCAAGCGGCCCGACTTGAGAAGCTGTCTGAGCCAGCAGAAAGTGAACCTCTGGACGACGGAAGCTTAACGTCCGGTCACGGAGCTCCCGCAAGATGTTGAGCCATTGCAGCGAACCACCGCTGCGGAGGTGGCCGAACGTGATGAATTCGTGAATTGAGAGGTCTTTGTCACAATCCGCTTGATCCGCTAAGATCTCGTTGGAGGTGTGCAAGGTCGCAGTCACGTATTTCTGCAGGTTACGATACCGTCCATTCGGAAGTTCATACGTGCAGTGATGCTTGATATCGATATTGTCCAACGCTGCCGAGACTGGAGCGCGGGAATGGGTATCAAACCCATAGAACGTCAGGCCATTCTTGACGCAAACCCGATCCTTGGAGGAAGGAATCGATACTTTGCTGTAATGCGTCTTGACAAACGGTTTGGTATCTGATGCAAGAGAGATGCGCGATCTCGCGTGCTTGACAAGATAGCGTTTGTTGTTGAGCGCGCTATACTGGCTAAGCAGAATGTATGGGTCTTTCGCTTCTGGAGATGGAGATGGAGAACAAAGGTCGACAAGGAGATGGAAGGTGGAAGAACGCCACATGTTGAACGATATCGGACAATCCAGTTCAAATATGACCGTCGCAGCACGGAGATCCTCTGCCGGCAATGGCCACTCGCAAACAGCTATTTGCATCGACCCAAGTCGCTTCTCCAGGTCGCACTTGGGGCATTTGTACTTTGCATGGTATTCGCGGCCCTTCAAGTTGATGGCGAAAGTGTGGTCAATATTGGACACCTCCCGCTGAAGTGCGGCATGGCGAACATTGTCATTCTCGAGCTTGACAAGCCTTTTGTCCACTTTACGCTGCGCAGCTTCCTCTACCTTTGCTTTAAGGGCTTGGTGTTGCGAGGAATCTTTGTAATAGCGGACAGCGAAAGCATTGTCAGACATATTTGCCGCAAAGACGGACCATCCACGATGCGAACGAGAATGGCGAACGGAAAGGTAGTCGTATGCGCGGCGAACACGATCAAGGTCTGCACGTTTACGGAGAAGCAAGTTCTCAAGAAGAGCCGTAGGAACTTCAGGAGAGTAATCGGCAAGGATGGGAGTCGCCTTGACGGCTATCTGATCGAGAGCTATCCAGAGCTCGATCGTTGTCAAGAGCATCACAGACAGATGCTCCGGATTGTTCGCGTAGGTTTTCAACGCACTGGAAGAGTACTTGTTTGCCAAGATTTCGAGCTTCACGCAGGCTGTGTCTGCATCTGTGACAGAATTCGTCCAAGAAGCGAGATCCTGCGCTACTGATTGCTCGACATCATAAAGCGTGATATGGGGATCTGCTTGATATAAATTCTTGACGAAGGAGGCGTCCATAGTCAAGAAATCGTTAAGATCACCTCGGACGCGATGATCCGGTTTGAAATGTGTCTGTACAGGAGCGGTTTCCTTACTAGCGAGAGATTTGAGGAGGTACTCGCGACTGAGTTGGAGAGAGAGCTGAGTATCTCGAGCAAGATCAAGCTGTGAAGGAATCCATTGTGGGGAAGTGTGTTGGGCAGCCTGGATATCCGTCCATCTCTTCTCAAGGGTTAACCGAAGCTGGGTACACGTCTGGAGTGCATTGAGCGAGAGCCAATCCGGCACGGAAGAACCGAGCTTCCTCAGCCGTCTGCTGATCTTGGTAGACATGAAATGGAGTAGATCATTGGGGAAGTCTTCCCGGATGGCTTCCATCGCGAGATTGCACATGAAGAATAGCATGAAGGCCTTGTAGGAATCACGTCCGAGGGTCGACCGTTCCATGGAAGTCTGAATGGCAACTCGAATGAGATGCCAGAGCGGGGAGCGCCGCCAGGGCAGACACGAATTATTCCATACGACATCATCGCCGACGCGCTTGCTGATGCGAACAAACTCAGCGGGGTGACCAACAGCGCGTAAGATGCCGTTGAGGAGTTCAGTGATATACCGAGGGTGTGCTGTGTCTCGGGTTTCGAGGACGGTAGACCGTGACTTCTGAGTTGTTGGAGCGGAATCAAGCACGTCGACGTTCATCCGTGTGAGGAAATTTGCTAGCTCGGATTGGAAGGATCTATCGTCAAAGACTTCGTTGGGGACCTCGATGGCCGGCCCAGGATACGAGCACACGAGCTTGCCTCGTGTGGTCATCACGGCGCCGGCCATCGGGGACACCTCCATCGACTCGCATAACGTGGCCTCTTTCCGCTTTCTATAGATGACTGCCGCGTTTTGAGCACGAACGAGAAACGCAAGGGTATCTATTGGGTAGGTACAATGAGCATTTAGCACCTTGACTCGGATGCAGGGCATTTACCTCCAATTCTCATCCTACCGAGTTGCGAAATAACCTGGCGTTTATCCAGGCTCTCGAACTGTACGGTGGCCCTCACGTTCTCCAGCATTCGTACGATACCATTCCACTGAGGCATATTGGCGTTTTCAATGTGCTCGCTATAAGCGCAGGCAGCAGCGCAAATCGCATCAGCAAGGGCCTGATCGTTCCCGACGGCGTAGTCGTCCCCGTCAGGAAGCTGCAAAGGACAAAACACATGTGTTATGATGTAGCCCAAAGTGTGAACCTCGTCAAATTCGAGCATAGCAGAAGAAAGTGGAACTAGGGTTGTCAGACTTTGTAGACCGAGGGAAGAGGAGGATACATACAGGATTTTCGACTCTAACAAACGCCCGTGCCACTGCAAGGCAAAGGGCCTTTTATCTCCATGGACTACAGCTTCGTCCCAATTTTGGACCAGAGTAGGCGCATGTCGTGCTTCTGGTTCTCTAGGCAATCGAAGTGCAAATCCGACGGCAAATTTAAATTGGCAACGACAGTCTTGTCACCGATCTTGTTTTCTTGAAACGACACCAAAGGCCTGACTCAGAGCTAGCGGTCCGAAGATTTTGCTGAAATTCATTGGCACATCCGGCTACTGAGCGTTTTGAGGTGAAAGTCGGCCATGTTGCTACACCATCTAGTAGCACCAAACCAGACTCTCAATTCAATGAGCAGAAGACAGTCGTTCTGCTCTATTAGTAGCAGTGGAACCTTCCTCCAGAAGGTGAGTGCCGCGCTGACCGGGCTCAAAGCCAAGATGGTCCAGATCTGATCTTCTGTGCAACTTATCGACGACGAGAAATGTACCATCCAAGCAGTCTCTGCTGACACTGCCAGTGTGGAGAATCGAGATGAGAAGGTGGATGAGAAGGGTGGAGTTACTAATGGCAGGCCCGGCAACAAGGCTAGTCTCCCCTAGGCAGACCCAAGAGTCGGATGAAGACAGTCGTTCACCTGGGCCTGGTGCAAGTTAACGTTCAAATTTAACTGAGCGTGCTGACCCGGGCTCAAAGCCCGAAATCCGAGTAAATTCCACAGAGGTATGGAGGTAAAAAAAAAAAAGATAGAAATCTAAAGTAACGTAGCCAAAGTCCATCTTCTCTCGCACATATAAATCATCGCGCACAACTCGACGATCATCAAAACAATTTTTTCAAGACACCCTCGGTGACCCCCTCACACTGCCCTGCAGCGCCGGAGAATTACTATGGCTTCTAGAAACGTTCGCTCGTACAGGATGTTCGGAATGCAATCGCGTCCGTTCATCCACGTCACTGTCAAACTCGGAATCTGCCTCTTCCTCGCTCTCCCGCAGTTGTGATAATGGCATGTCACCAGGTCTTCCACCACCAACTTCTTCTTCTTCGAACGCGTTGAATAACGTGGCACTTTGGGCGCGATAGAGGGAACTTCGGCGACCGTGGTGGGCTGATTGGAGAGCGCCGTCTGCTCGGAGCTCCGAAGTTCCCCAACCGTCTAGCGATGGACGACCTTGAAGACTCATGCGTGGGTTCATGAGTCCGCCTTCGAGCGCCGAGTGGCCGTTGGGTTTGGGAGGGTCGGGTGCCCGTGAGACGTTGAGAAGATGAACGCCGAGGAAAGTGACGGTGAACCCAGCGAGCAGTGTTAGTGTATTTGTACCGTCTGTGGTATTGAACCCTTGGAATAGGATGAGGGATGCCACAATCGTTGCCGTGGAGAACCCTACATAGTACATGGGGTTAACGCTGAAAAGTATCCAGTGAGTGACATCAAGCGAGTCAAACTGGAGGGCGTACACATTCGTAGAAAACGTGTCGAGAGCTTTGTTGAAATAGTTCATCTGTACTAGAATGCACCCTGCCACGACGATGCCAAACACGTAGGTGCTTGGATGCGTGAATTGATTGTTGCCGTTCAAGGTGAGCTTGACGGCAACACCGAATCCTTTGATGGCCATGACAGAAACGGAGCCGACCAAAGAGCAGATGGAGATGTACACCAGCGGGTTGGAGCGACCATATCGAGGGACAACGTTATATATCATCACCAACGAGAAAATCAAAACCGTAAGGCTGTATAGCATAAAGCCTGTGACGAATTAGCTTGGGCAGTATAAAGCTGGGAGATGACCCACCTGGCTGTATGGCATAGTGCAGGATCTCGTCAACAGTTTGGATGTCTTTGTCTGGGGGTGCATGAAGGACGATGATGAGGGAACCAATCAAACATAATGCACATCCCGTCCGTCCAAGGTGGCCAAGTTCTTCATTCAACAGGAATGACGCAAGCACTGCGCTATTTGGCGTCAAATTTGGTATGTTCATAGGAACGTATGAACCAACCCAATGAGGACGCTCAATGCACCTAACGGCGTCACTAATATTGGTGGAGCGAACGTGTATGCAGCAAAATTCGCAACTGGGACGGAGATGAGTACTCAGATGGTTAGAAAATCGAGTGCGGACGCACTTTCTCCTACAATCACTGCGAGACGAGTGATGGTTCAACTGTTGGTGGGATCGGAGTGACAACAAGAGTGGGACTCACATGTGGATATTCCTGCCCACCATGTTAGATTTCGCAGGTACGCATAGTCATCGGAAGCGGAGCCCAAGGCTGCATTTCGTGATGCGTCCGTCAGACCCTAAAGAAGGAGCTTCAATTTGAAGCAGATGAGACAGACTGGGGGGTTCACCTTCTTTGTGATAATGAAACTGGTTCCGATGGCGACCGAACTGGAGACGGCGAGTGCCAAACCGATGTACTTGTCCTCGACCATCGACGCCGATGCAAGAGACGAGGGAGGAAGATCCGGGGCGAACGAGGGAGCGTATAAAGTTGACTGTCTCTGCCAGGGCCACACGCCTCCTTGAACAGCGGATCCTCACGTGCCCATACTAATTTAGATATCCACCGTATTGGCAACACCCAGTCACTGTACCCATCCAAACTTCATCCAGTTATCCTACTAGAATGTACCTACAGTACCGCAGGTAGGATGAAGGAGTGCTCCGACCCGCTACAACAGCGAGACTTTGAGTTCATTGTATCATTGATTCCCCCAGGAGCTACTAGTATCAGCACTGGCAGTTGGCATAGCAGTAGCTTACTTCGAGTCATTGATGAACTGAGATCGCCAACTCACTCTATCGCTGGAGGTTGTACGGTGTCTGAAACACGTTTGAGGTGCTCGCCAACGTCCTGTTTTGTGCGCACGTGCAACCAATCCTCCTGCACCACAACCTTGTGGGAGCAATCTGCCGTCCACCCAAAACAGAGAATTCCGCTTGTGTCCTTTTTCCTCTTCTTACCTTCATCCTACTCCTGTCCCACATTCGTTACGATCCCAGCAAACCCGCGATGGCAGGCAGCAATGATGATATCACTCCAATAGCTGCTCCTAACGTGGTCATCGACGAGGATGCTCCAGGTCTACCCATTTCCGTCCCAGACTCTGGCGACGCTGGAGAAGGTGGAAAACTCAAGATGATCCTTCAGCTCGTCAAGAAGTCTCTCGGTGTGAAGGATATCGCAGCGATGTGCGTGCTGCGGCACCAATACACTTCAGCCACCCAGCCACTGACCAACGTTGCACACGCAGGCGTTTGTCGTTACCAGCATCCTTGCTTGAGCCATTGCCAAACCTGGAGTATTGGCATTACCTCGACAGACCAGATCTGTTTGCAGCGTATGTCCCTCTTGGATATCATGTCGTGCACGACTTGAGAGATATCGTTCTAGGATCAATGATTCTGATGATGCCTTTGAGCGTATGCTTTCCGTGGTGCGATTCACGTTCACAAAGGACCTCAAAATTATTGTGAGTGGCACCCGGTCTCTTATATGGGTGCTCTAACACTACCCAGCATGGTAAAGTCTGCAAACCATACAACTCAGTGATCGGAGAGCACTTCCGTGCACATTGGGATGTCCCACCTGTCCGATACTCTTCTGATCCAAGGCATCCCCCGATAGTTGGAACTCACACAACAGAGCCTTCATCACCTCGGTTATCAAATACTACCCTTCCTTCAGAGACTCTTAGCATAATGAGCGCACGGAGTGAGCACAGTATCAAGAGTGCTCGAAGTGGTCTCAGCCTCCTTTCCAAGCCCAAAGCCAGCCCCTCCACTGCTCCTACATCACCGCAGCAACCCCCTGATGAGGATCTTACAGGACACATGTCAAGCCTCTCCCTCGGCCCGGGTGGGTCGGATGGTGACCCGATACGTGTGGTCTTTATGACCGAACAAGTTTCACATCATCCACCTGTATCTGCATTCTACGCTACTTGCCCTGCGCGCTCCGTTGAAATGCGAGGCGTCGATCAGATCTCTGCGAAAATCTCAGGTACCACGCTGCGCGTCGCACCCGGCTCGTATAACAAAGGGATCTTCATTGACATTACGGGAGGACCAGGAGAAGGAGAGCAATACAATATCACACACCCCGTTGCGAGCGTTAACGGGATCTTGCGAGGGAGCTTCTACGTAACGGTCGGGGAGTCGACGATTATCACATGCACTGGCAGTAAAGGGAAAGAAAGCTATCGTGCAGTGATAGAGTACAAAGAAGAGGTAGGCCCTTAACGTCTAAATCGGGCGTCTTTGTTTCTAAATCTGTCATACCCAGTCATGGCTCGGTCGAGCTCATTTCCTCGTCGAAGGTGTCATTCACACGTATGACGAAGATTCGACGGAGCATGAGGAGTGGATAAAAGTCAAACATGTTCCTCACTCTCGTGTCGTCGCCTTCTTCGATGGTTGCTGGCGGAATCAGATTCGATGGCGACGTAACCCTTCGGGTTCAAGCGTGTCCGTTGGGTCGACGACGGAATTCCATACGCTGATAGATCTCGAGAAACTTCGGGTCATCCCCAAGGTTGTCCGTCCCCTCGAGAAGCAGTTACCAACTGAGAGTCGGAAGTTGTGGGAGAGCGTCACTAGCTGCCTACTCAACAAGGAGTATTCAGATGCAACGAAACACAAGCTCGTTATCGAGCAAAGGCAACGAGACGAAGCGAGCGAACGGAAACGAAAGGGCGAACAGTGAGTTGACCCACGCAATTCCGTAACTCGTTTCTCCGAGCTAACCTTGCGCCCACTTGTAGGTTTATACCCAGGTACTTTGAAGACAGTTGGGTTTCCGGCATACCCGTGTTGACACCGGAAGGTCGTGAAGCTCTAGAAGAAGAACTTAAAGAATGCCCTTCGGAGACGATATAGAATTTTCGTGACTTCCTGGGCCCTGGGCCGCGCGAGTGCGGCTCCCCCATTGGTTTTTCATGACATGTTACGACCACCACCTTTCTTTGTCTTTTCACTCATGGTTGCTCTTTCTATCTTTCTTGCATCATAACCATGCCCCTTTTGGATGCGAGAACATCCCTGCCCCGTATAATTTCTGGATCTAATCTCGTCTGCATACCATGATATCCGTACACTATACCTCCAGCAGAACAATGCTTTTTGCCAGACAAAACTAGATTCAATGCTGAGAGCAAGGACTTTGTCGAATAACAGTGGGGAGGGTGATTTCATTCATGAACTGCGCGCAGGGTTCATGGAGTGTTTGACGACATCCATGTGCAGATCATGGCGTTCGCTCAGCCAGTTGCTTTTCCGCAAATTGATCCCCTTTTAATCATCCCACTGCAGTACGCAACCTACACCTTGGAGTGACGTCATGCTCACCAATTCTTTAAGAGGAAGACATCAAGATGGCGTCCGCAATATTCTCTTCTCATGTCCAGGTACGTTCTCGGCTTCTCCCCTTCTGGAACATATTCAATCCGCCTTTGATAAAGGGAAAGAAAGACGACGCGATATCAGTTTCAGCGCCCATTTCCACATTTCCAGAATGTTATACAGCCTCATGGATCCCTGGCCGCCCGCCCTCAGGGATCAGCAGCAAAATCGAATCTCAACTTGGAAGTGACGCCAAGTTACCCATATCGTAGATCCTCTCCGTGGATCATTATGAGAGGGGGGAAAAGAAACGGCGGGACGTACCTCATGATGATGTTCCGTGCGTGTAGATAATGATCGCCAATGTCGAAAAAAAAACACAAATGGGGTATTTCCACCGGATCTGCTATGCTGGAGATGAGTCTCTGTTTTACACTTTTGGGTTCGAATGCCTCTTTCGAGCAAGTGAAGGCGTCAAAAACACACGGATGGAACTCGCTCGATCGTGATTAGTTGATGTTCCGCGAGTGGTTGGCCGAGAGTGTACCTCACATCCCAAATCCTGGTTGAAAGGTAAAACTGAGTATATTCTTGCGGGTTCGTACCTGACTAGAGTATGAGTTCTGAGGCGATGAGGCGAGGAACGTGGTGAAAATGAATTACCAACAGGAGAGTTCGAATGAGTCCGCGTCGACTACCCCCAGCAAAGAGTCACGGTTTGGTTGGAGTCTAAGATTCTTTCGTCTGTAGGTCCACATATATCCTGGATTCCGTGACCTGTAACGCCATCATCAAGCGGACACGATGAGCCATCTGTGCTGATTCCTTTGATATTTCAATATATTTGAATCTTGTCCTTGGCCTGGTCGTACGCATGATGTCTACGACCTCCCCAGATCACCGAGGTCGAGGTTGAGGTCGAGGAAGTGAACGACTCCTTGGATATTAAGTATCAATGTCTTCTCCTGTGGAAACCACTGGCTGGGTGAACAAGGTTCCATTGGGACTAGAGACAGCTCTTCGCTGGATCCGGGTTGTCAGTCTGCCGACTGTGATTGGAGATCATGCCGTGCCCCAGAAGTTATGCTTGGACTGACCTCATGGCGGTCATATCAATGCGTACGGATAACTTACTGTGACAAGACAAAGCGTCCGTATAGATTCCCCTTCCCATGTCCAAGTCCCTTCTCGGCATTTCATTGAATTCATCATTTACATTCAGGGGAGAAAGGAAATTCTGGTGAGATCATGTGTGTAGGTTTTGGAGGTAGCATATTTATAGGGAGAACAATTCACACTGTCGATGGGCTATCAATTTCAAATACTGAAATGCAAGATGTGGAATGGCAGAAATCGCTCACTTTGGGCTTTTCATGATCGAAGCTTATCCGAGTCCCCTAAAGTATGGTATACCAGCCAACAAGGGGCGTGCCTTTGGGGAACTTGAACAAGAGAGGCTGTGTAGTACGTCGAACCGCTCAAACCTCGGCGCATGTCACAGTTTCTGGCAACTGCGACTCTCTGACAGCACCCACGATTCTGAAACTTGGAGGAGTGGCAGAGTTTCGCCGGGTATGGCCATATAGAGGTGCAGGCTGCGGTCGACGTGAGAGATTGGGACCTAGGGATGAGGAGACTCGCGATGGGATTTCCACGTTTCACAACGTGTCCTGTTGGAGTATATCGTGAGTGGCGTTGGCGTGGGGTTGAATCCACATGGAAAGTGCAGAATATGACTGTTAACCCCCCATGCTACATGTGGACAGGAAAAGCATCCAATTGTATGGCAGTCATCCGGTGGTAGGATTTTGGTACGGAAAGAAGAAGTGGTCGGTACGGCACCTCGGCAGCGATGCGAAGGTTGTCGCAGGGAGCAGGGGGACTATAGGGCAAAACGAAGGATTCCACAAAGAATTGAACAGACCCTCTGCTCGCTATGGGCACTTGAGTACGACTTGGTAGGAAATGAAAAAAAGAAATGGCTCAACTGAGGATCGAACTCAGGACCTTCTGTGTGTAAGACAGAAATCATAACCACTAGACCATTGAACCAGGCAAGAGTCGGGCTGGCTGTACCTTCATTGATTGTTGGATTCATAAACACCGGTGCCCAGTTTCTCCGAGAGGTGTAGGCGTAGTGCAAGGCCCTGGAGACAGGCATGGTTAAGCTGAATGAACAAACAGATGGCGGACCAACGCTAGGTCCAGCTCCACCGACGTGGCATGACTGGAACGATGATATGTCTGATGTCTAATATGAAGATGCCGATTCGCAACGTGTGTCATTATTGTTGCGAAACTTCGGTGGGCCGACCACGTGGGAGGATCAACTCGTAAGCCGCTGTTGCCATGAAGGCTGCAATGCCCGCGCGGGCGGCGTGAGTTCCTCTCCCTTGCAAGGACCACATCGCCAGTCAGTGGCTCGCTGTTGAACAAGGTCGTCGTTGCGGTCGAATCGTACTCCCATTGAGTGCAGGGAGTCCTGCGTTGACCAGGTATGTCCTCTGCTAACTTGATAGAACGCCGCCTTTGTTCTGATGGATCCGATGTCCATTCATAGCTAGTAGAAGAACGGAATAAGATGTTCCTACAGGCCATGCCACTCCTGTTTGTTCCGTGTGGCTGTTTTGTCTTCGCCGCGTCGGCCGCAGCCACAGCACTTGCTCGTGTCCACGAGGCACGTCAAGCCCCCATATCCCTTCCACCACTTACTTTGGGTCCTGGGCCAGCTAGTCCGCCTCCTCAGCCGTCGAAAACCATGTCAACTACGCCTAGTGAGCTATCTATTTCTCTAACTTCACTCGACTCACCAAAACCTGACATCGCCCTCGTTTTCTCCATCAGGCGACTCAGCCTCGCCTTCGTCATTAAGCAGTTCCGACACGCCTCAGCCTTCGTCTTTGCCGACCAATCTCAGCTTGACCGTTCAGAACATGACGGCATGCCATTCCAGCGTCATTACATGGAATTATAGCGGGCAATCAGCTCAAATGTTACTGTCGATCACCAATATCGGCGTATCTCAAGATATTGAGCGCCCTCACTTGGAGTCGAGGCAGAGCGGGACTGGGAGCACGTTCTCTCAGATGCTGGTTGAGGCGGATACCTCTCCGCCCAGTTGGACTTGGCCGTCTGTCAATGTCTCTCAGGGGTGGTACGAAATTGAAGGTCTCGTATTCGCCACAGGCACCAGTGCCATTTCTCCCCGGTTCTTCGTCGCCAACGGAACGGATGTATCCTGTTTGACCGGGACTGGGTCGTCATCCGCACTACCCTCCCCAACCCCATCCCCAGATTCAGGGAATAGTTCCCCATCGTCCAGCTCGTCAAGCAATAACACAAGCACGATTGCGGGAAGTGTCGTGGGTACAATCGTGGGCGCTGCGCTGCTTGCCATCGTAGCGACATGGTTCTGGTTGCGCAGACGAAGAAGAGCGTACATTACTGGCTCCAGATTGGGTCGTCACGGAGGCAGATGGGGTTCGCTCAAGTCAAACAACTCTGATATTGACCCGCAAGGACGCATCGGAGGAGCTCTCGATCGAATCCCGAGCCACCATTCTCACACAGAGTCTATGGGTGCCATGCTCCAGGGTGCTGATGTTGGAAAAGTCTCTTCGCCTACTACACCCGGTGGTTCGCACGAAGATGTCGCGATGATGGGAGATGAAAAGCTTGCTTCTCCTTCGTCTCCTCCCGGAATGAGCCCTTTTGACGTCCTCAACACCCCTGTTCAATATGATCGTCGCACCTCCATGTACTCCATCCAAAACCCCAACGCCGTAGCGGACAACTCCCGACCTCGAGCAACCTCTGTTCGCATATCCAATCAGAGCCTGGAGCGACAAGCACATCGAATTAGATCATCGATGGACAACTCCATCAAGCGCCGCGGCGAACGTCTCTCAATGCCCACAGTACCACCTTCAGGTCTATCACGCTTCCCCTACTCTCCTAGCTCATCGCAAGCCCCAGAAGAGTATCCCCTCTCCCCTGTTACCGCAGCCCCTGTCAAGCGTTCCATTTCCACAGGCGCCGCCTCTGCCACACACCGTACACCCCGTAAACCCGTTCCCCAATACGATCCCTCCGAATTGCGTGAAGAGGCCACCGCAGACTCGCTCTCCACTTTCACAACTCCTACCGATTCTTTACATTCCCACGGATCAGGATCAGGCGGGGGAGCAGCTGCCAATGGCGCTCCACCCGAGTTATCGCACAAGGCTAGCTTTGGAGATGGCCGTCCCGTTCACTTTCTTATCCCTGATATGCCTCTTTCGCAAGAGGACGATTGATTTAGACCTCGACGGTTGCGCCTCGTGGTCTTTTGGACCCTACCTCTGTTACCTCGCGGTACGACCTGCCTACTTTGGGGTCTCCGCAGATCCTAAAAGACGGAGAAGACCATCCGTCGGCTCACCACGGATCGATTGATCAATAGACAATTTATGTATTCGCTCCATATAACTTATCCACCCATCCCAACTTCAAAATCTCTTCCCCGTATCGTAGCACGACCCCCCCCCCCCCCCCCCATCCAGCTCATGGAATGACTCGTGTTCGACGAACCCTGATTCTTTGACTTTTTTTTCAGATTGACTCTTTCGGACGCGTTCGGATGCTGTACGGTACTGTACGATTCCTGGCGTATCGCGCCATCGGAATGCTAGCTCCTTAGTTATGTTTGTTAACTATACATCGCTCTCTCTGCTACCGCTGAGACCACTCGTCCTTTCACACCACCAACACGAACGTATTTCATCCTGTGAAGAAGATCGGGTTAGGGTATCTACGGAGCGCGATACAACGTGGTGCCAAGTACCTAGGACCTACGGTCTAATCTTGACCCCGACACGCGCGCAATGCGAAAGCGCACGGGAAAGGTCCAAGGATCCGGGATCGATAAACATAGCCTTTGCCAGACGTTTTGGATACTACAGTACTCGATTCAGTCCCGGTGACGCCCTGCACGGCCGCACACCTGCTCAAAGAAGAGCGCATGCCAAGCGATCTCGGCGCCTCGCAATCCGACTCGTTCGTCGAAATGCTATGTCATAACGCCGCTTTCTTTGAAGAACAGTACAATGGGCCACAGCCTGAAGGCCTGAGGCCTGAGGGCTGAACGAGAGGGTACCTAATACGTAACCAAACGATTAGAGCTACGGGGTGAGATAGGGTGAAATGGAAGATCGGATTTATCAAAGTTAACTTGATCTATCTCATCTACTTAGACTATGACAGGATGGGGGGGATCCTATTAGAGGTCTATATGAGGAGAAGCTCTCCGCTACGGTTATGTACCGTAGGCTCAACGCAGCTGTCCGTCATGTTCCGTCCTCCCTCGACCTCCGATCCGATTTTCGTTACAGCTTTAGAACGACCTGGAAAGCAAAACCAAAAGGGTGATATATTCGTCTATTCTATAGTGGGGATATGCGAGATATGATAAATTGTCGGTGACCAAGATAAGTTTCACACGGGGGTGAAGTTGATCCTACAATAACGGGAAAAAAACGTGCCATGCCACGCATTTGGGTGCGTTTGATAGGTAGCTTGCAATAGGTTAAAATCTAAGGTTGCGCGATATGGAAGGAACCAGAAAGAATTGCGGCTCTTGGCAATCTGGTCGACGGGTTCTCATGACCATCCATCGGGATTTCGCCGGCGCAAGGGCAAGGGGATCGAAGGCGTTCGAGGCTTCGGATCTGACCCGCCGCGCCTACTGGCATGTGTGTTCATCAAACCCACTTTTCGTATTTTGGCAAGTCTGTGGGGGAGTCAGGACGGCGCGGACGGCGTAAATAAGCAATTTCATCACCTCCAGAGGCCAGTCCAGGCAACCAGGGCAGCAATAGCAGAGGATGCAATCGACATTGCGGCGAAGGCGTAAGGCATATCCTCCATGTGACTTTGTAGCTTAACGAGCAATTAGCCCGAAACGGAAAGGGTTTGGTGGATGGCATCACTTACATTCATTCCGAATAGCCCAGCGACAAGGGCGCCCGAACCAAGGCCCATGGTTCCAATAGAGACCTGATACAAATATACAATCAGTTGTTAGTTTTCCGTGAGGAAGTGGGAAAAGCGGACTTTAAGGTCCAAAGCCAAAAGTGCATTGCGATTTGAGTCCAAAATGAGTTCGACAATTTCTTGAGTTGATTGAACATTGGCCTTTGCCATACCGGTTAGCTATGATTGATATTGGGACAAAATACAATGCGAGGTCTAACAAACCTCAATATTTTCAGCCTCATTCACGATCTCTTCGACTTGCTTGGAGAAGAATTCAAGCAACACCTCGAGTTCATCATGCTCGCGCATATCACGAGGAGTACCATTTTTCTTGTCGGTTAGGTACATTGCATTCAAGTCCTCATCTATACGAATTTATTAGTGAGGGAACATGAACAGTCGTGATGACAAACCCTGTTCGAGAACCTCATCCAAAGCCTCTTGGACCTAGAGGGCGATATGAAGTCACGACTGGGGGGAGTTCAAGAGGATTTACCAAAGTCGCACGATTTTTGATCGCGGCAAGACGCCGGGAGTAATGAAGAAGCCGCTTGAATTTATCATGGTTGATATCGTCTTCAAGCTCAGCCAAGAGTCCTCCGACAAGATTACGAATAAAGACCATTTCGGCCTCGAGTGCACTTAGAACGGAGAGAAGAATGGACTCGATCGCTCTGATAGACATTAACAAGATTAAACATCGTTGTAGGTGACTTGGCCGTGAACCCACCTGAATTCGTAAGGAGCACCGCTTGCACGGGCCTTCAGATTGTGCTGGCAAGAAGTTAGGGCACGAGAGAGATTAATGGCCGCTCTTATCCCATACCTCGAGGTGGTATAAGAAGACGGAGTGGAGCCTGGAGTCATTGGAACCGTAAGTATCGAAGAGAACGACAGTATCGGCCTTGACTAGCGCTCTGATGTGCAAGATATTGATCTGGCGAGGTTGAGGAAGCACTTGGTCAGCAGAGAGCTTGTAAAACTTACCAGGATGGCCTCCTTACGGATAAGTATTGTGGGCACCAGGTTTGGTATACGCGAGTCTATTTTGCGCAGGTCACGAGGCTTCGTGTGAACGTCAGACCATGGCTTATGACGTCCCAAAGTCAAGTGGCTTTCTGAAACTTACGTTCAAACGGTGTTCATTGCATAAATCTGATCTCTTGAACTGTCCGGAGATGGTCTTGACAGTGCCTAGATCGGTAACATTACGTCTTGAGCAATGGAAAGCACTGTTGTAGATGAGAAATTTTTTACCCCGTTCGTCCAGGATGGTACCTAGGAAAAGTGACTGGTGAGCATAGGACAACGCGTTGGGTGATTCGTGAATGAGTGGAAAGTCTGTGGGTCACTTACAGCGAAGCATGAGATCAGATGGGAGCCTGCCTTTCATGACTTTCTCCAGGATGGCTGCTTTGGCGACCTCCTCTTCGTTTCCCTCGGGAGTGGGTGGATCCACGAGTCTTGGTTTCAGGATAGTGTTCCATGAAGCGTAGCGGGCCTTGGTAAGGATGGGTGACTTGTCGGACCGGAGTGTAGGACATGAAAAGCAGCGGGATAGACATCTCACACGAGAGATGCGTCCTGTGAGTGGCATTACATTGCTGACTTGCAGACGTAGTGGATGCGTATACATTCACAAGTTCCTCGAGCAGGATAGCAAGAAAATATTATCCGCTCGACTTTGTTTCGTCAAAATTGTCTGATCGAAGAAAAGGACCAAATATTTTGGACACAAAATTTTGAGAAATGCCAAGGTCCCCGATTTGAACTATTAAATCGCTGGCGTCACACATGGTCACGCGGCCGTGACATATTACCTCATATTGCCCCGCTCCAAATTTGGAAATATTGGCGTGCCCCGCATTCCGTCTGACCTGTGGCCAAAGACCGCGAAGGAAAGGCAAATGGATGACCCTCGACTCTGGAAATCAGACAATGGCAGTCGTGTTTATTTTCACCTCTCGCTGTAAATTTTCGTACTCATATCGCCCAAATCGCGAACATCCGGAACTTGTTACGTTTTTGCTTCATGTGTTTCCTTCAGGTGATCTGGGACCTCGTCACCGGCCGTTTATTCCCTTCTCCTGGTCTTCCCAACGTGTCCCTTGGCCATTTCTGGTCTGATCGGACAAATCCGACTTCGGTAACGATATACAGGTTGGCAAGATCAGATGGAGATCACCCTACCCCAACTCTGGTTGAACCCTCACGGAACTGATTACATATCCAAAAGACTCACTCTTGCCCTACGCTCTTCCCTCAACTCTCTATTTTACCATGCTCTGCGCCTGACGTCTCGCATTCTACCTCCCACCTCCTCCCCTTCCCCTTCGCTGTTCTTCTCGCAATGTCTTCAGAGACTCGCAGGCTCCTGGAAGCCGCCACTGCACTCTCACAACTGCTGACCATGCACTCCATCCCGCATGCGTTTCACGGCAGTATACTGACTGCTATCATGTCGGACACCTCCCGCTGCGACGTTAGTTATCCTCCCTTTACGTGTCAACACGTTCTTACCACGCTTACCTCGTCACACAGGAAATTTTTTGCATCGTAGAGGGTGGTCCCACCCACCCTTTCCGCCGCGTCCGTCAAGCAGTAGCTAACAGCGAATGTTTCACCACCACTCATTCACCATGGAGTAATCGGTATAGACACTTTCTCTCAACGTGGCCACATCCCTTGTAACAGTGTACGCACAGGTTGCATGTCACGTATCGTCATGTCATACCCGCTATCGAGGTGAATTTCACTTTGCATGTGTGGCGCGTATCCTTGATTTACCTCTCATGGTATTCGCAGATTGAAATACTCCCAGCCGGGGAGCATGGGCCCCGGAAGCTGGACACCTCAACGACGATGAACATAAAAGGCATTCCTTTCTTGACTCTTTCAGAGTTTGTCCGAGACAAACTCAAAGCTTGGACAATGTAAGCTACCGCTCTTCTCCGCCCCAGGCTTAAATGGCTAAACCGAGCCACAGACGCGGCTCTGATCGTGACGCAAACGATATAGTCTATACCATATGTCGATATTGGAATCGACTCGACATCAACCGTGTCCCAGAGCATGATATGAACCACTTCGTGACCTGCTATCGAACAGCGGCGCTGTCCTGGGCCGCCCTCAAACGAAAATATGGCATGTGATCTGCCGACCGAGAAACGAGGTCTTGCGCTCACCAACGAGGTTTTGTTGGTTCCTATCTGATCGATACCCATATCCGAGAGCGAGATCGATGAGGGTAATTGTGTTTGGAAACTGTAGCATGCTGTACTGTATTACATATCTTAACGATCACACACATTGTTTTCGACTTTCATGGCGCTCCTTTCCAATAACCTCAATATCTCGCGCCCCAACTTGAACTCATGCGCGGTTCAAATCCGTCAATTGCATGCGAGAACTAGTACTCATAACCATCATTCCAAAAATGAAGCGAAGGTTCAGACATGAGGAATTGGGTTCCAGCTTCATGCCCATGCAATTTCAATTTACAGTTTGTGCATACCCTATGTCCGTCTATAGAACTGATAGCGAAAACGACGGAATAGGGACATTTGCTGTAGGTAGGGGGACAGCGTGCCAGAAAGATAGAAAAATATATAGATACTTTCTTAATCTCTCACGTTATCGCCCGCCATCTTGATTTCATCGTCATATCACCTACTCGTATCGCGAAAAATGGGATAATTGTTGTCGTCGAGTTGGACAGATGGGACCTCGCGCCCCTTTAGGTGGCTGCTTACTAGTCTGCTTTCATCTTCAGGCTTTTGCTGGTGCTCGAGAATTCGAAGCTCTCGTGACACTTTCTGTGTCGGCAGCCCGGCCTGCCCTCCGTGTAGGAACGACTGTCTTCCTACGGGAGACTAGCTGCTTACCCCCATCGCGGTCATAGTGTGTGGTCGTGACAACTAGGAGTGTATGGATGTGGAGGGTTGATACGATCGCTGAAGACGAAGACAGGAAGAGAACACCCCGAGTTGTGAAGAGGTGCGTACCAGTCACACAAACCATGGTGGATAATGACGCACAAATGAATCCTACATAGACGCCCCAAGTTCGATTCAAGTAGTCGTCCTATTACCCGAAAGTCTCTATGAACGACTTACCAGCAGACGCGATGTTTCAAACCCAGGCAGGCGTTGTGCGGGATATTTGCCAATGCAGCGAATAGCAGACCGCGGGTTTCAAACAAACAGCGGGGTCCTCCTTCTGCGTGCACCGATGTGACGACGTAATGTGTGAAGTGGAGGAGTGTGTGACGGCGCGCACTAAGTATAATATCGGTCGATGGGCCAGGCTCAGCTGTCTCAGGCAATCACTACTGTCAATTCCGAGACGGCCGGCGTGACGAAACGCTGCTCACTGGCAGCCGCACTCCACTTTGCGCCTGGTGAGTGCACATTCACAGGGTCCTCGTTTCCTGTTGGGAAAATAGAGCCATACATAAAAAGAATAGTCTTGACCTCGTGCGACTGACCCTCCAACAGTTTCGGAATCAGTGAGAGAGGAGGTCCTAATTCGCGGGTAAACGACATGACACGTTACTTACCAGTGCCAAGTCCTTGCATGGACTCGGAGGGTGCGTGTTATACGCGTTATACTCTCCGCTTGCCCATGTCGGCCCAGACCTTACACATTGGATAAACTGGTTGAGATCGTGTCGGAACAGTGTTGAACGTTGAGCTTCCATAAAGCCTTGAGAGGAAAACGGGCAAGAGTAAAAATACGCTCACGCAAGGTACGCCATTAAGTTGTACTTACTTACGGTGCACGGTTGAATGACCCGTCTCGTGCCAATCTAAGACGTGTTTTCTGCGACAGATTCCGCGAACCGTTAGGCGACGACACGAGCTTATTCGTAAAAGTAAGCTTAGGGAAAAAACGGAGTCCAATCTCGTGCCTCCCGATGATTTCTGGATGGAATGGATGCCTGGGCCGGCCCGATCGTGCAGCTTGGGACTCTTCGGACGTTTATGCCAGTACCACTTGAGTACCACGTTGCTCCGAGTAGCGTCGCGTGTCTAGCCATGCAGTCGTGCTAGTCACACCAAGAACTTTGCGATTTGGATGGTTTAGCTTGGACTACACAGTGATCGACTGGTGCAGCGTGTAAGTAGAAAGCGGTTCTCTCACTGCCGAGTACTTGAGTTCTCAGGCGTTGAAAGCCACGGGCTAGTACCTGAGTAGGTCCTAGTGCCCCAATAGGGACCCCAGTAGTTCGGAGTTACCATTATGATCCACAGTTCGCGCCTCCAGCCATTTCGAGAGTTTGCTTTTGACTCTCCACATGCACAGTGAAAGCACGGCCCGTCGTAGGCGTATCAATATCAAGTGAGGGAGTTCCAACACACGCTACTATATCATCGACGAGCTTGACCATCTCAGTATTCCTGGTCGCAATATCCCCACTCCCTTTCATCGCGGCTGGCACCGTTGCTGGCGCACTCGACAAGTCTTTCTCCAACGAATCTCAAATCGAAATACGGCAACCTGATTTTATGAACAGGAATGAAATCTGACTTGGTGCCGACTCGGATGCAGATGCGGCGGCAAAACCGCGGGCCATAGGTCTCGGCGTCACGGATATACTTCGAGGTAATTTTACACAGTCCTAATGTTTTCTTTTCGCGCAATGACATCAGAGATTCAACCGCATCACACGGAGACAAGTCCACGAGGACCGGGTACGTGGTGTCATTGCTGCAGACATGGGATCATCGCACAGGCAGAGTCCATTGTTTTCCATTCGTCCGCTTAGCTGTCACTGATCACGTTCCATTTCTTTAGCGTGTTCCGAATGCCATCTTTCGCAACACGATACATTCTGAGCCGACCGTGACTCCAACCTCGCGGGTCCTCATGGCGAGACGCAGGGCAGCGTCGTGTAGTTACGAGGGGTTACGAGCGAGGAAAGAGTCGTAGAACGAGCAAACAAAGCTGCTGCGAAGCTCAAGGAGGCACATGCAGAACGGACCGCGCCTGGTGCAGCTATGCCCAGCTACACAGCGGACGAAGGAGAGAGCTTCGCGGCGCGAGATCCAGTGGTTTCTTTCGCTGAGCCTGAGCCAGAGCCAGATGTTGAGGCGGCGGATACAGAGAAGACAAGTTCAGAGATGTCTACTTCTGATGTCCCGCCCGCTGATGGGGAATCCACTACCACCGCGCCTTCGCTCTTTGGTGACGACGTCGCTCTTGGTCGTTTCGGTGCAGGCGCTGGGGTTGATTCCTTCAGCACCAATGGCTGCCATTCAGGACACGGATGCCAACGATTAAACGATCGTCGTCCCTCACACGAACTATGGCGTTGACTCGAGCGTTGCTGCTACTATTGGAAGTGGTCCAGAGCAACACTTTCAGGATCTACCCCACTGACGAAAGCGAGACGGACGGACTTATGACGCGCGTATTGGTTCTTGGAGACTTGTCGAACCTTGCCTCTCCATGGAACGTTGCCAATGCATTCCTCTCTGTCATCCAAGGTGGTGACAAGCTCTTGCAACGAACTCAGAAAGCATACTTTGAGCATCCCTACCCTCATCTCTTCCAGAGTATCGTCGCCAATAATCTCGACGATATCGTTCAGCACGCCGATCTCTCAAATGGACACAAGTCTTTGCACGTTTGCGTCCGCGGAGGACTCGCGGAGTAGCTTGGAGCGCGACTCGAGTTCCAATCTGGGGTTCTCCGCGAGGAGATGCCCAGTCTTACGTGGATCTTGCCAAGTGACAGGCAACAGAGACTGTGGCTCGTCACCATGAGGGCCGAGCACCCAGATTGCCCGCGAGTGCCGTTCAGCTGCAATTGCGATGAACAGTTAGGTAGGAAGACAGTCGGTACTTCTTCTAATAGTATTGCCGAAGCTGGCGTTCTTTTAGAATTTTTGGCTTTTTGCTCTGATGCAAATGGTATCGGGGCTTGTCTCGAACAGCTGGTCACCATGGGTCGCCGGATCGTGTCATGCAGTTTGGGTCAGGTGGGGTATTTCGAACTCGATATTTGCCTCAGGTTCATGCTACTTAGCTATATCAGCACTCATACTTTTTACTCACCTAGTTAATAGAACTATATATACTACAAACTCACAGACACACGCAGTATCTCACCCTGCTTACCCGTTGCATAATAAAATTCAGTCGCAAACACGCCAGAAGGCTATTATATGTAGATGTGGCCTCGGTTGAGATAGGTGGAGGACAAGTGAGCCACAAATCGATCTGGTCTTCCCACTTCCCGAGAAAACCCTTCCCAGACTAGCCGACGGATGTGAGGGTCATATATGGTAATCTCGGAGGTGGTCTTCGAGGGGTTGAGAATAGTTTCGCGGCAGGGTACGCAATCGCTGGGAAATAGCAAGCTATATAGCGAATGAAGGGCTGTCATAGAGAACTATCAGAACGAGCGTTAGAGACACGAAGGAGTCCGTCGAAGGAACTTTCATTATCCCCGGACCCGGCGGAGGGGCCAGGTTTGTTTTTCATTAATGTCGACGTGACGGCCCGTGGAAAAGTAACAGTGAGTTCCATCGAAACTGAGGCCTTGAAGGGTGCCCGGAGGGCTATGGGTATTGTTTGGTAGAGACCCCATATGCATGTCTTGGATCTTCGGAACCCACTCCTGCAAAACATTCGTGGTATTTCAGTGATAGCACTTGGCAGGACGTTGATACCCACCTGAACCTGGACACGGCATTGATGTAATGGAAAGGACCGGTCATCTAAATTGCGGTAGACCACGTATCCCGGTTTGCCCAACCTCTGGCTGCGACGGGTGCGAACCGGTTTTCAGAATCGCGGAACCAACAGCACGCCTTACACCAAGGACCACGAGGAATCAAGATGTTGTGCAGCACTAGGCCAACTTGTGCTGGGTGGTCCAAGTTTTTCCTGTCGCTACCTTCTTTTCGTCCTCCCTTCGGTCCCCATACACACGCAACGGCGAGTTGATTGTATGCGAGGACATCGTTGTTATTGCTCGCAGCTCAACGCATTCATAGGTCTGAATCTGCTTACTTCTAATCGCCGTCTTGTTTCTCATCGCAACACCGTTTCCCCGATCGTTCCGTTTCATTCCCCACCCTTGAAACTCTCCTCTTCCCCCTCGTCCAGTCCACTGCCATGTCTGAGATCAATGAGGAAATTTCCCGCCAACGTGCCGAGTTAGCGCTGCTCCCCGAAGGTCATCCTGACCGGTCCATCTCATTAAACAACCTCGCAAATGCCCTCCAGACCCGGTTCGAGGAGCTTGGGGAGATGTCTGACATCGATGAAGCGATCGCCCTCCACCGCAATGCATTGGAACTTCGTCCAGAAGGTCATTCCCTCCGATCATCGTCATTAAACAACCTCGCAAATGCCCTCCAGACTCGATTCGAACAGCTGGGGGGGTTGTCTGACCTCGATGGGGCGATTACTCTCCATCGAAATGCATTGGAGCTTTGTCCGGATGGACATCCTGATCGCTCCATGTCATTAAACAACCTTGCAAATGCCCTATGGACGCGGTTCGAGCAGGTGGGGGGGATATCTGACCTCGATGAGGCCATTTCCCTCAACCGCAGTGCATTGGTGCTTCGTCCGGCGGGACATCCTGATCGGTCCGTCTCATTAAGCAACCTCGCGAATTCTCTTTGTACTCGGTTCGAGCAGGTGGGCGGAATGTCTGACCTCGATGAGGCCATTGCCCTCCAACGCCACGCATTAGCACTTCGTCCGGCGGGACATCCTGATCGGTCCGTCTCATTAAGCAACCTCGCGAATTTTCTTTGTACTCGGTTCGAGCAGGTGGGCGGAATGTCTGACCTGGATGAGGCCATTGCCCTCCACCGCAATTCATTGGCACTTCGTCCGGACGGACATCCTAGTCGGTCCACCTCGTTAAACAACCTCGCAAATGCCCTGCAGATTCGGTTTGTGGAGCTGGGAGGGTTGTCTGACCTGGACGAGGCGATTGCCCTCCACCACAATGCAATGGAACTTCGTCCGGATGGACATCCTGATCGGTCCTCGTCGTTAAACAACCTCGCAATTGCCCTGCAGACTCGGTTCCAGGAGCTGGGGGGATTGCCTGACCTGGATGAGGCGATTGCCCTCCACCGCAATGCATTGGAACTTCGTCCGGATGGACATCCTGATCGGTCTTCGTCATTAAACAACTTAGGTCTTGCCCTCTGTACTCGGTTCGAGCGGGTGGCGGGGATGTCTGACCTGGATGAGGCGATCGCCATCCATCGCAATGCATTGGAACTTTGTCCAGAAGGACATCCCAACCAATCTGGGTCATTACACAACCTCGCAAGTGCCCTCCACGCTCGGTTCGGGCAGCTGGAGGGGTTGTCTGACCTCGAAGAGGCCATTGCCATGCACCGCAGTGCGCTGGCACTTCGTCCGTCCGGACATTTCAAACGATCCTCATCAGTGCGTGGTGTTGCATCTTGTCTGCTTGAGCACCCCAAAGCCTCCGAGAAGAGTAGGGAAGAAGCATTCGACCTTTATTCCACACTATCAGATCTGTCGCAGTCGGTAACCTCCGCCGACGTGGATGCTGCCCGAGACTGGGTTCTCGCGGCGGAACAAGTTGGACACCCTATGACGCTCTCCGCCTATCAAACATCACTCCGCCTTCTCACTACTCATCTCCCCACTCTCCCGTGTTTACCTCAGCACCTTGGTGTTCTGAAAAACCGCATGTCTTCCCTCGCGATGGATGCATTTTCGGCTTCTATTCGTTATGGCACCCTTATTGGTGCAGTCGAGCTCCTCGAACAGGGCCGTGGGGTCTTTTGGAGCCTGCTCACTCGCCTCCGCTCACCCGTTGACGACGTTATTGTTTCTGGAGACAAGGGAAAGGAGTTGGGAGAAAAGTTCTTGTCGGTTTCTCGTGCACTTCGTAACATTCTTGATTCCAACCCTCAACACGATCGGGCATGGCACCTTACCAACGAATTACGAGAAATCGTGGACGACATTCGCAGGCTACCTGACCATTCACGCTTCCTCCTCTCTCCACACTTCTCAGCGCTTCAAAGGGCGGCGAGCGAAGGACCTGTCATCATCGTCAACGCCAGTCAGCATGGCTGTGATGCACTCGTCGTTCCTCACAATAGAGACCCCATCCACGTTCCTCTTCAAATCCAGAAAGCATGCGTCAAGGAATGGTCGGTGGATCTCGGCAAGATCACGAAGAAGGGCAAAAATCAAGACGTGCAAACGGAGCTCGTCGTGATTTTACGCGAGCTCTGGGATCACGTTGTTTCCCCTATTGTTCAGGTCCTCAAGACATTCTGTCCTCGTCAGTCGAGGATTTGGTGGTTACCCACCGCCGAGTTTTCCCTCCTCCCTCTTCACGCCGCCGGGGAATATAGGTCGAACAAGCCGAAATTATCTGATATCTACATCTCCTCTTACACCCCAACCTTGACAGCTCTTATTCGCGCTCGGCGCCCATTGGATGCTACCACGCGAAAGCCACGTTTTGTTGCAGTGGGAAATGGAGATACTCCCGGAGAATCCATGCTTGAACACGTCCATGCTGAGCTGGTCAACATCAAGGAATCTGTCGACGCCTACGCAACATTTACATGCCTCGAAGGCCAGGATGCCCAAGTCGGCAGGGTTGGCCAAGAACTCCAAAAGTGCGAATTCGTTCACCTTGCTTGCCATGGGATCCCAAAGCCGGAAGAACCGTTCGAGTCCGGCTTCGCACTCGGTGACAGGTTATTGAAGATTCAACATATCATCCAATACGATTTGCAACACTCCCGACTTGCTACTCTATCAGCCTGTCATGCCACCGTTGGATACGAGGATAGTCCGGACGAAGCTATCCATTTGGCTGCGGCGATGCAGTTTGTCGGTTTCCGTTCTGTGGTCGGGACGATGTGGGCGGTGGGCGATGCTGAAGCGAAGAAGATCATGACGGAATTTTATCGGAACATGGTGGACAAGTCTGGGTATCATGGTCTAGATCATACCCGTGCTGCGTTCGCGTTGCACGAGGCACTGAAGACTGTGAGGCTGTCACTTGATCAGCGGATCTTGTTCGTACACATCGGCGCGTAGTTTTGTTACTCTCGTTTGGTAATTCCTGGTGGTGTATCGGATATCTCTATCTCGACGACTTTTAGACTGAAGTACGGAGGATCCTGGACGATATTAGTGGGTAGACGCGACGCGTTATGGAAGGAATATATGGTGAACATTACTTGTTACTCTCGATACGCGCATGGGATCGATCGCCCCAGTGTTGCGAGTAGCTACTACCTGAAAGCAGACGAGCAGAACACCAACAACTTGAAAGCTTCATGATGACATAAATCGATGTAGCCTGTAGTATCTCATATTCTGACTGACCAGACAACGCATTGGTAGATGCTAATCGACGAGACCTTGAAGTAAACATCCGCGCGGGCGGTCAGATTATCTGTAAAATAGGTGATGGTCAATGTCAGGAACAGGGACATGCTAGGGACTCGCTGTTCAAACGTTCATCCCCGTATACCACCATTAGGGAAGTTAGCTTCATTTATTTCAAACAAAGATGGCCTCGGTACTATCTATATTAGCGATTGGCATTTACACACCAACAACTTGGAAGCTGGCAAACTCACGGGCCACGTCCTTCGAAGCCGCAACCATTGCATCAGCAAAAATTGAATTTCAGTAGAACGAAGCTCACCCGCATCCTTGAGGCATGTGTCACACGTCAAACCTACTGGTACAGTGATAGCAGCGACGATAGCGCATGCGAATAGCGAAGAAACCGCATGGTGGGTATTCGACGTTTGAATGTACGACTCAGTTGCCTCCCCGAGGACTCTAAATCATTGAGACCTATGTATCAAGATTCAAGACACTTGAACCGGCTCACGTCAATTTGGAGACCATACCTCGCATTGGTCAAGGCCCGGGTTCAAACGTTCATGGTTTGTGTAAACACATGAGATTCGAACAAACTCTGCCAACCGTGACAACTGTAGCAATTACATAAATGAATTCAAGTTTGACGAGCTCGAGGTTGGCTTCAGCTTCATCTCTACTTCCCCGGATTTTGCTGAGTCCCGAAGTTGTTCCGAGCGGATTGCGGAAGGCATGTGGTACAAGTGTAGACGAGCACATGCTCAAATACTCCTACATCGATATCGTTCCCTTCTGACACAACCCACTGCTCTATCCAACTCCAAATACTTTGCTCTTAGATTCGCTTCCTCATCTGCTTCAATGGGTGCTCTAGGAACTGCAAAGGTCGACACCTCCGACCGGCTAGCTCGTCTTCGGGCATTGTTGCAGCAGCAAGATTACAATGTGGGAGCGTTCGTTGTCCCTAGTGAGGACGAGCGTGGGTGGAACTTTCGTCCCTTGGTACATCGGTGTTGACTGCCCTCGATCATGCAGATTTCAGCGAGTATCCTTCCCAAGCTGATGAACGACGAGCATTCATCTCCGGATTCAACGGCTCCGCAGGTGATTAGACTAGATGAGGCTGGGGTCGTGAGACCTCCTGAAGATCCGAGCTTATGTTTTTGATCTGCAGGATGTGCCGTCGTTACCCTCGACAAAGCCTACCTCTTCACGGACGGGAGGTATTTCCTGCAAGCCGAGCAACAACTGGACCAGTAAGTCTGCAATCCATGCATTGCTCTCTCGCATGGCCTGAGGATGTTGAAGGAACTGGACTTTGATGAAACTTGGCCTACCAGGTAATAGACTTGTTATCTATTCAACGAAGTGCTTCTAACACTCGAGAAGACGTACCAAGTTGGCAAGAATTCTTGTCAAAGGTATGTTCTCAATCACCCATGTTATTCCTAACTCTGTACAATCAGCCATAGAATCTTGAGCAAGGTACACGGATCGGAGTTGATCCGACTCTTGTTTCTGCCGGTATGTTTATCCTCTTCACTCGCAATCCTGCGCTTATGGCTTATGTCTGTGGTAGCCGATGCCACGAGTATCAAAAAGTCTCTTGGAAATTCAGAGCTGGTTCCTATCTTGAAGAACCCCGTGGACATCGTATGGGGAGCTGAGCGTCCCCTCCGACCCAAGAACAAAGTCTTTCCTCTTGACCTGAAGTACTCAGGTTCGATTATCTTGCCTTGATCCATTTCCGTTTGCTTGATATTCCGTCAGGGGAAACTCTTCGTAGTAAACTCGAGCGTGCCCGGAAAGAGATGACCCAGAAGAATGCTGTAGCAATGGCTGTTACTCTGCTTGACGAAGTTGCGTGGTTATTCAACCTTCGTGGTACAGATATCGATTTCAACCCCGGTGGGTAGATCGCACGTTTACCCACAGTCGTAGCTAAGCTCGAACAAAAGTCTTCTTCGCATACGCGGTTGTAAAACAAGATACCGCTGTACTCTTCCTTGACCAGTCACAGGTAGATGATGCAGTGAGGGCTCATTTCGGCGAGGATGTTGAGGTCAAGCCTTACGAAGCGTTCCTTCCTTACCTCGAAGACCTCGTCGGAGCAGGTTTGGTGAAGAAAGAGAAGGTAACGTCCAATCAGGCGACACCGGTACTTAGCTCTAACTTTATATGGCTGACGACCTCTAGCCTGTGTTACTCGGAGACAAGACAAGCCTGGCTGTTGTCCATGCACTCTCCGAGGTTTGTGGCCCTCCCTGTCCTATCCCGCTGAAACCCACGCATTGAATAGGATAACGTTGTCATTGTCCCATCACCTGTGGCAGCCATGAAAGCGATCAAAAACGCCACCGAAATTGAAGGTTTCCGACAAAGTCATATCCGTGATGGTACTGCACTAGCTCAGTACTTTTCATGGCTCGAAGAGCAACTCAATGCTGGGATCGTCCTGAACGAGAGTCGAGGATCAGACAAGCTCGAACAATTCAGATCGTGAGCAGTTGGAGTTCTCTTTTTGTGATCAACTCTAAATTGATCTTCGGCAGTAAACTTGATTTGTTCCGTGGTTTGTCTTTCACAACCATCTCGTCTGCAGGTCCGAACGCAGGTTAGTTGTGAGATAACATCGCAAATGTGATCTGGGTGTTTATAACTCGTCATAGCTATTATTCATTACTCGCCGGACCCTCAGAATTGCGCAACGATAACGAAGGATCAGGTATCTGTCCCTTAGCAATGTTGTTTCATCAACTAACGTTCATGTCAAGATCTATCTCTGTGACTCCGGAGGTATGAATCAACTCGTTTGGTTGATGGTTTGGCACTCATCCATTCGCTTTCACAGGACAATACCTCGACGGTACAACTGATGTCACTCGAACATGGGTAAGAACTTCATCATGCACCTGAGTAATGGATACAAGAATTCCAACAGCACTTTGGTACACCATCTGAAGAGGAGAAGCGCGCCTTCACACGTGTTCTTCAAGGTCACATCGCCATCGACACCGCCATTGTCCCCACTGGAACAACTGGTAAGGTCCCCCCTTGGCAGCACCCCATCTCTGACTTCTATCATGTGTCACAGGATACGTCATGTGTGTGACGTGTCATTATTTCGACTTTTGGCGCGCTGACACCGCGGTAGAGATTCATGGGCGAGGAGGGCGTTATGGCAAGATGGTCTCGGTGAGTTTGGTACTGTGCTTACAAAGCGGTGGGAGTTTGCTCATAGGTTTCATGATACAGATTACAGGTTTGTTTGCCCCCATGTCTGACATGGTTCGAGCTCATTGTATGGGCTTCATACAGACATGGCACTGGTCACGGAGTTGGCCACTTCCTGAATGTGCACGAAGGTATGTTCTTCAACGCACGAACGGCACAGATGCTCACTCCGCTGTCCGAAAAGGTCCTCAGGGCATCGGTATCCGCATCGGTTAGAGAACCATCCTGCACAATCCATCTCATAACCCAAAACTGAGCCCGTTGCACTGCCTCACACAGCATACAACAACACACCTCTCAAAGCCGGAATGACACTTTCCAACGGTGAGCAAAAACTCCCAAGTTGATCGATTGACTGTTGCCCTTGACGTTCGACGGTCGTTCCTCCTCTTCTTTGATCAGAGCCGGGATACTATGCCGACGGACGGTGGGGTATCCGCATCGAGAACGTCGTCGTCGTTCGTGAAGTAAAGACTCCCAACAACTTTGGAAAGAAGCCATACCTTGGATTCGAGCGGCTCACCATGGTCAGTGCCCCATCCTCTCCCTCCCTCCTTCCTCTCCCTCTCCTCTCTCCCCCTCATTCTCTTCCCCCTCCTCCTCTTCGTTCAGAGCTAACCACACACCCACACCCACACCAGTGCCCAATTCAAACGAGCTTGATCGATCTATCACTCATAACGGCCGAAGAAAAGACGTGGCTGAACGAGTATCATGCCGAGGTGGAGTCTAAAGTGGCACCGCTGTTGGAAGGCAAGGACGAACGTGCGCTAGCATGGCTCAAGCGCATGTGTCGGGCCATCTAATCGTGAATTGGACTTTGAGTGCGAGGGTATCGCTCAACCCACGCCCTAGTGAGGGAGTGGGAGTGGGAGTGGAAATGGAAATGAAAGGTCGAGGAGGACATCGACAGATGGGCGATGGAGCACACAAGATTTGTAGCAGGTACAAAGAAATTTGTGAATATATCTTACGTGGTTTTCTTGTGATCACATGCGCGGTGCGATTTAACGCAGAGGATTGCGACGCTCGAGTACCTCAGGTATGTTGGCGAAGACGGACGATGGAAGAGGTTCCTGGCGGGGAACGTCCGCTCCACCTGACAGAATCCCCTGCTGCGAGTTACTGATTTGAACAGAAATAGGATTCATCAGACGGAACGAGTTCCTATTGTCCCCAGTCAAGATCCAGCCATTTTAGTCACCGCCGGGAAGGGTTCGGGTGGAGGCCGGACCGCTTCCTAGAACGGCTGGATCGAGACTAACCGTACCTCATCTGAACGGGCCACCGATACACCCGTGTTGGGGCCCTGTAAAGGTACTGCTGCCTGTCATCACCTGACCCCTGGAATGAAAGATCCCCTGAGAGGGAACAACACCAAAGATAAGGCAGTGCACTGGCAGTGCCCATCACAGAGCGGAGTAAACGGATGTGGGTGCCACCTGGTGCCACTGACAGAAGTCCAGGCCCTCGATGAATTACCAGCTGCCTAGATGGGAAATGTTAATGAAATCTGTTTACCGATCCTTCCTGAAAAATCGGAGTCGTCCCGTAAGCACACAAAGAACGGACAAAATCGTACCGGTCACACGTATATTACAGTTTCAGGATCTATGGATACAATTCAGCCAATCGTCATTGCTGCGTCTACCACGTTTGCCACTCTGGACGTCTGTGATTCTTTGCTTGGTCTGTATGAAAAGATGATGTCCTTGATAATTTGCGAGATGAGACCGTGTTGAGCATCCAAAGTGATTTTTTGGCTAAGGATCATGATTCGACATGATCAATACGGGTCATGAAAAAATGTCAGGTCACAAACCTGTCTTTCACCGCCTTAGTGAGCTGATTGTCTTCCTTTGTCTTCTCTTCCTGCTGTAAAACATTGCGTAAGAGGAGTCGGCAAAAACAGGAGAGGAACGGTACCTTGTTGCTTCCTCCTTTCTCGTCCTGTGGCTTCAAAGTTGGTACAGACGCTCGGGTGTTACTTACCGCCGTCTGCGACCTTGAAAGTTTCTCATGCAGATCAGAAATCTGCGAGACAGCATATGCACGGTTCTGGAACGTTCACACCAAAGATGGTCAAGGTACACATATCCATGTGCTGGGCCTGAGCGCTTACCGAGATCAAGTTACTGCCGCTCAAGGTGTTGACCCAATATTTGTTCCACAAAAGTCCGAGCAATTCTTCGTCCAGGCTCGATTTAAATATCTGGACATCTAGCTGGTAGTATTGGTTTGCGTGGACACCAAAATCTTCGATCTTGGAGAGGGGGATCGACTGGTATTCGGAAGCGGAAGACGTGGGCGGGGTGTAGTCTTTGGGGTAAGTGCGGAATGCACCGATATCAACCTTTCCCGCTGAGATTGTGCGATTGGGATCGACCTGTGAGAACATGGGGACAACAAAAGATACGTCGGAATTGGAAAATTACGAGAATACATCTGTGGCACGTACCACAACCGCCACAAATGGATCTTGGAATTGTTGATTGTTCATTTGAGTGTCGACGTCTATACCAGACAACCAACACCCATAACCTGGATGAGAATGGTACCATCCGATAACATTCTCCAATCTCTTGACCTATACATTCCAGTGGCGAGTGAGTATTGCAGATTTCATGGATGCCGATTTCATTCCTCACACGTTCGCTCTCCTGTATGTATGTCACCATGTACTCATTGGCCTCATTGGCCGCGTTGACACGCGTTTCCGTGCCTTGTACCGGGAGCGCAAATGAATCCATGATGACGATTGAGTTCCCGATGACCTTCCCTTGCATAAGGCCCATAATCTCGTGTGGAACTCCCGACCTTGCATGAATGACCTATAGGCGATAAGATCAGCGAGGAAGGTCGCCATCCGTGAAGACGATACAGAGGCGAATTGTGGAAGGGAGGTTAAAAGGAGAATCTGGAAAACGGCGGCGAACCATTTTAATCAAAGCAACGGCTGATATTTTGCATGATTTGAAGTAGTGAGGACTGGTGATTGAAATGAGTACGACGCGATATTGGCCGTTCCCGAGACAGTCAGCACTGGGAGGTCACTCACTCTTGGTCCCAGGGTGCTTGTTGCAGTATCCGCTTGTTGGCCTCTACATCGAAAGCGTAGATCTCATCTTTGGGAGACACTTGAAGAATATCGTTCGTCAAGGAGAACGTCTGCAACGCGGTCGTGGAGGTCATCGTCGTCGACGTTGACGGGGCGGAGTAGTTGCAAGTTGGTATTCTCAGCTTGAAATATCTCGGGTGCAACTTGACTCTTGCCACCAACTAGCAGTGACTAGTGACCTCACACTGACTCGTGGTCAAGCACTTCGATCATCGCGTCTTAACTCACGACCAGCCCAAAATCAGGTAAAATTGACTGGGATCGCCGACTTTCTTTGCGTAGATGCTCTATGGGGTATCACTTTGACGGTAATCGGCCTTTGTCTGTCCGCGCTTCCCCTGGCAGGTTCTCAAGATTCTAGACCGTACCTGGCAGACCGCCCCAGAACTCATCATGTCCGGCTGGTGGCTGCCTCCGAGGTTTCTTTGTCCACCCATGTGCTCGTATGAGAATGCAGCTTTTTCAGTCAAGGAGAAATGGGTGCCTAAACCTCTCATATGCCGTACACTCTGCATGAGATGGTGCCTCAAGGGGTGGGTGAATGAGGTACACGGTCACCCGGAAGGAAGATTTTGAACTATTCCGGTGCGTACACGGACAGGCAGAGTAATTGTTCCTAGGAATGTTTGGTACCTCTCCCAGCGCTGCTCGTGGGTAGAGCCAGTGTGGCAAGCAAGCATCTTGTATCGGCCCAAAGTCGCCATGGGGCGTTCTGACTGTGCGTTCCTGCAAACGAGATAAGCCGACCTCCAAAGGTATAAAAGGGGTCTCTCTTGTGCCCAAAGTTCCCCCAACTCGAAACACTCGATTCCATCGTTCTTACCAACTCACCTACTTTTCCTTGCTCATTGCTACCATGTCCGTCTTCACCAGAACCTTGACCTTCAAAACGTGAGTGCTACGGTGGTTTGAAGGACGCAGCTTTGCTCGTCCCGCCGTTCATCGACGATGCTCACTCGCTCATAGCAAGGACCTCGGCGCTGATGCCACCCTTATGTTAACTTTCAACAAGTTCATAGATGGGATGTACCATGACAAATTCCCTGTTTGCTGGAAGTAAGTGCAGCGCTTTTGATATCCCCAGCGGGGTCTGAGCCGCATTTTAGGGCCACCAGTTTTGCGAGTACAGGTAAGCTTATCAGCTAGGCAATTGACCGAGATGGTCGTTTTGCTCATCAATGCTCGTTTGCTACTCACCTAGGTCCCTACCACATCACCGTGACCTACCAGAGCCAGTGAGTGCGGTTTACGTGAAAGACTATTAGGACGAGCTGACAAGTCTCTTCTGTCCTGTTTAGGCTTGCTTTCTCCAAGCCCCAGATTGACCACGCCTCAGACACGATCGTGGATGCTTCCACCTACCAGTCAATCAACGTAAGCTATCGTTTTGATATGCAGTATATTTCACGGGCGCAAACGACGCAATACAGCTCGGCCACAAGACTACCCTCACCAAGGACGACAATGGTGTCTACAAGTTCACTGTGAGCTTCCAAGCCATCCTCGCTTTACATTCGAAATAGACTCAAATTCGAATGCAGGCTCCTACGGTCGATTCGGGGAACAACATGAAGGCATTCAACGGCACCCTTCTCAAGGAGACCATGTCCGTCGGTGAGTTGCAGCTTTAAACCACCCATGGCGATTGGCGTGCTAAGCAACTTTTGGATGACAGGTTTCCTCAAGAAAAACGATTTCACTCCCACTCAAGTCCTCGTATTCAGCGGCGTCGGGTTCGTTGTGCTTCCTTTTACATGAAGAAATCAAAGCGCTGATTGAGAATTCGACAGATCCGGATCATTCATCCAGGCTCAGTTTACCCCGGTCTTAAAAGCTTACGTCACTTCCCAGTACCAGGAGACGCAGATCATTAGGGGTGAAATGGACACTCCCCTCCTCTGGGAGAAAGACCTTGCTGCTCTCGCTAATGACACCGTTTGGGATCTCAATTACGACGTCGCCTCTGGCATTTTCAGTATCACCCCTGCCTAAGCCATCGAGTCTATTTGGAAAGGAGTCGGTTGCTGCTTGCTGCGATTGGAGTAGAGCCGATGTGCATGAATGTTGTGGTTGGCGTCCAAGTCTTACTAGTTCTCGCTTGTGTTTGAGTTCCTCTATGTATTGATTATTTGACAATTGATCGAATATTTGTGTGTAACAGCTTCTGTCCAACCTGCAGTACCGCAACTAACGATATTCCGCAAATTCGAGCACTTCAAGTTGGGAATCTTGTGTACCATGAAGCCTTTGACCCCTCCCACGAACGGTGCTGTGATAGTAGTCTGATTCATACACTTGGACCGACGAATGTAATCAAGCACAAAATGTGTGCTGCTGTAATCCTGTTCCCATCGAGAGCGTCTGGCGGTCGCGCTATAGTGGCGGTGTTTACGCGTGCCGGGGTATATAATCATGCCTCTCCGATCCTTCCTGCCCAGTCAAAATCCACAAACATGAATTTGTTCTTGCGACCGCAGGGGTATGAATTCGCGACCGCCCTGCCGCGTCCTAAAAGAGGATAGCGCACCAGAGCTCGAGGACTTGTCTTTCGAAGCATGCGTGAGGAATTCGATACGAGCGCTGGCGACAGTGGGATCTCCGCTCGCGATAGAAATGATACCCCGATGGAGGAGGTTTAGCTACTACTCCTGGAAATGCGGTGAACACTATTCTGCCCCATGAATGCCTTACTTACGTTCATCTGACAACACCTGGAACCTGAGAAAAAATGAACATCGCTAAAGACAGTTCCCAGAAAGTTGCCTCACTCCCGCTGTGGCACCGAGAATCTGGGGGGGATCATCGTCCGTGGTCGATACCTTGCATACTAAGTAGTTTCAAGGAATGCACGGGTACATCAGCGAGAGTCACCTGTTGGCATTGCTCCGAGTCAGTCTTGATCGCGCCCTTGAGTGGCAGATCAACTTGCCTGCTCAAGCGCCGTAAGGCCGTGACCATGAAGGAGGAATGACGGTCTACTCCGAGTCCTTGAAGCCAGCAACGACTCGGACTCACTACCAAACTTGGGACATCTGCAGAGCTCGGAGAACGATACTCATCGTGTCGGATGTCGAGTTTCACATCATAACTTGAAGTGCCACATACCGACTCCGACGACGTGCCAGAGGTGCTCTTGCGGGATCAGTGGTAGCTGGAAACAACTTACAAGTGTTCGCACGTAGATTGCAACGGTTCACACAGCACTGAGAGATCGAGAGAGCACCGACTTCAAGTTGGATATCTTCCAGACTTCCACTGTGGAATCGTCCTCAGGAATTGGTTTGTTATCAGGGGTCTTAAAAAACACGTACTATCGATGGCGTTAGATCATCGAGCTCAATTACGCACTTTTTGAGCCCGTCGATCGTCGTTTATGGGAAAACCTTTTGACGGTCGTCAAACCTAGTCTGGTTCAAAGGCCCGCTCTCCGCGACAGTCGGACAAGGTTGCTTGCATGGTTGGAAAGGATGACGTTCAGAAGCTTAGCTTTAAACAATCCAGCTCGACTACTTACTAGTATCATGATATTAGCTGATATTAGTGTGAATGCAAGTAGAAGAGGGGCGAAGTTGATGGAGCACGCAAAGACATTTTTTCAGCAGGTACAGACGAATTGGGGCTATATCCTACATGGTATACGCGTATGCAAAATACACCAACTTAGATAGTACAAGCTAGTCACAAAAATCGAATGGAAAAAGGGAAGAGAGAAGAAAGTGGGGGACGGGGTGGATGAGTGGATAGCATGAAGGATACGTACATCTCATACCGTGCATGAAATAGGAATAGGAAGAGGGATAGAGGGATGGTGGAGAGGTAAGAGAGAGGGGGACGGTTGAGATGAAGACTAAAAAAAAATGAGAGGGTAAAAGAATTTCCACATAGCGTTAAAAACACGGGCAGATGCATCTAGATCCATTGCAGAAAGTGAGAGTATGGATAATGGTTAAGATGGAGCACAAGGAAGAAAACGAAGTAAAGCTGGAGAGGTTAGGAGAGCTAGGGGAGGCATGAACACAGGTCGACTCGTGGCGTGGGCGAGTCCACGTGAAATGCATGACAACCGGAAGTGAGGGACGAAGAAAGCATGTTGATTCATGAACAGATAAACCTAAATTCGTGAGTTGGTGAGCGACCGAGGATGACCAGGGTAGTAGGGAATCAGATCGCTTTCGACAAAAGGGGAAAAGGTCCCATGGTTGACTCGGTGGGTAATGTTTGGGGGGCTGTGAGAAAGGGATTTACATGGTGGTGCCTGAAAGAAAGGAACGATCATGGATGGGGGCCAGGGCAGACGTAGGTGATCGTTGCTTTACCAACAAGTCTCGTGAGGGAATGGCGATAGGGTTAAGGGGTTCTACAAAAGTTTAGACTGTTTCAGGTGCCTTCGGACCACCATGTCTCGCACTGATTGAGAGAGTGAGTATGTACACAATTTCTCACAGGTGCGAAAATAGTCTTACCGCTCGCCAAGATACCTGCGGTAGTGGTGGTATCCTGCAGAGAGAGAATCTCAGTTCACCGATGTCGCTGGTCCGGCACCCGAACTCACCGTAACAGATGTACAGAAACCGTAGAACTTCCGAGGTAGGGGTGAATACTCCCGATGGATAGCGCTGAACTTGCTCCTAAAGTCTGTCATTCAAACATATCACTCAGTAGCTGTGTTTTTGCAGGAATAATACAACAAACATTTTGATGCCGTCTCCAAATCATTTGGGCGGTCGCCGTAACTGCGGACGTATTTCGCTAGGCGGATACCTGAGTTGAGCTTCGCATCGAGGATATCGCATTTATTTAGGAAAAGGACGAGCTCGACGTTCGCGAGGAGTTTATTCGAGCAGATGGCTTTCCAAAGTAGGACGCTATCCTCCTGTGGGGAAGGATAATGACAGTCAGAGTGGGATCAAAGAAGCGAGGAAGATCCTTGCCAGTCTGTTCACGGTTCGGTCCTCAGAAAGAACTTGGTCAAAACCGGATATCGGTGCGAGGAATATGATCGCGTCCACTAAAAGTAATGCTAGCATTAGAAACGTCCACGATGTAAAGATGTGCAGCTTACCATTGTCAAAGAATGGCACCCACGTCGCTGAGACTATGAGCAAGTGCGTTGAGCGGCGATCAGAATATCTCACCTCGCTAGATCGGGAACGAGTGACTTAGAGAAGGGCATATTAAAGGACACGGGAACTCATACCTGGGATCGAGAACCTCCAACATCGACTATTCGCCATTCGGTACCTTGCTCGCGCCCAGCTGCGGCCTCCATTTGGCATCTGTATTCTGATACACCAACCGTTTTGAGACGAGCTCGTAGGACGTCGTCTGTGTGAACGGAGTTGAGATGGCCGGTACCAGCATGTGTCAAGCAAAATACGTACCATCGGACGGGATATAATCGAGTTTCGTCACACGATCCAGATGGTTCAAGAAACTAAGAGGACGGTCAACCGGAGGCCGCAGACTCTGAGATGTGGAGCTGCGTACAATCCAGGAAGTTCCTCCAATCTGACCTTGCGTCTCCGTAGTACTTCACGCACAAACTTATTGTTCCAGAGTGCTATGATATCATCGTTGCACGCGTGTAGGACTTCTTGTGCTTCATCTCGGGTAGCCATTCCTGTGTCACCCAGCGAAATCGGGCGGCCGTCCCTACGAGGTTTGGCGAGTGCACCCTTCCAAGTAGCTCCTGGTCGAACAAAGACTTCTTGTGACCGCCATGACCGCTCTGGGCTTCGACCCCGACGTGACCGGTATGAGCTTCCGACAACGGAGGTTGCTTCGTCTTCGCTTGGTGGTATTAGTTTGGCGATGAGCAATGCCTCGATGTGACGGAGGGGTGTGAGGCGCATTTTGAGCATGTCGAGTTCGTGAGGGATATATGGGGCACCTTCGTCGCTGTCTTCGCCTCCGCTATCGACGGGAGGGAGACGTACGCCTGATAGAGCTTCCAAGATAGTGCGTACTGAGCGAACGATGTTGAGTTGAATGACGCTACGCCATAAGATGCGTTCTTCGCGGAACGCGGTTGGGGTATACAACCTCTGAAAGTCTGCGACGAGTGGTGTGTCAGTCCAGCGTGAGAGACGGTAGGGGGTGAGACTGACGTCTGAGGGTGGTAGATTTGCCTGGTGAGTGATGGACAGTCGTCAGTGAGTCCAGAGAGGTTGAGTGGGAGGACATACCTGACTCGCTCTGACCGAGGAGGAGTAGCCTGACGACGTTCTTCTTCTTTTGTTGCTGTTTTTCAGCCTTGATCGACTCGTCGATTTGATGGCTTATTCGTCTTGCTTCTGCCTCCCGTGCGAGTCTGATGACGCGATCCTCCTCAGTCTCGTTCGGAGGTGGTTTGAGGAGTTCGTCGAGGGGGTCATAGTCGTTCTGGGACTTGCAGTTTCCTGGGGGCATTTCTCGCTGTGGAAGATGGTGATCGAGCGACAGTAGACGGTCAGTCGAGGCAGTCGACACCCGCAGAGACCGGCAGCAATATTGTACCAAAGGGTCAGGCACACTCCCTCCTTGACGCCGCCACGAGCAGAACAAGTTGTGATACTTACAAAGTCATACCAGCTCATACCGGAGCATCATACCGGAGCATCATACCGGAGCATCATACCGGAGCATCATACTTTGGAGCACTCTCCTCCCCCTCAGTTGCCAGACCCACAGATTCTAATGCGAGGCAAATATCCAAGGCACATCGCTACCTCGTGTTTTGATAGGCCCTGCGAACAGCTTCCCATCCTGCCATTACATTCGCACACTCTTGCCATCCGTTCACGGCACCGGTCGCGCGACTTTCAAAACAACCCTTCGTGCTAGATGGGAATCATGCTCCAACCGAAAACTTTCTTGGAACGCCCTGCACGACTGTGACTCGCAACATTGCCGTTGCTGGCTACCTGTTCCAACCAAACCGCTTTTTGGCTCTTACAGCCGACGATCTCGGAATCCACTTGGCTTGCTACAGCATGTCACGAGCAGGAACAAATTCATTGACGCTCATCATGTGCCCCCTTCGAGCGGATCCCTTGAAGCTTCGGGGAAGCACGATGCGTAAGCCAACGCACTCCGGTTCAACTCTTTGGAGCTGGCGCTCTAATCCCGGTCACTGCATTTTGTGCCTGCGTTGTCCAAGGTACAATCGACGTACACGGCTACCTGTGTCTCAAGAAGTACTTACTTTTCTATCTTGTTCGGCCCAGAGTTGATGCGGTAGTCACCGTCCTCAATGCAGCTAGATGATCCCAGGAACGAGTCGGGCCGTCGTAACCTCATACAGGTTCTTCTCTCCATCGATAATCCAACTTCTCTATCCTAAACGAACGCAGTTCGAACTGCACCTGAATCATATGGGGATTCAGGGAAACCAAGAGTTCTGATGATCATCGGTGTGTACACTCAATTCCGAATCAGTTCCGTGGCGTCCGAATACCCCCATTGAGTATGGTAGTGCCATGTGCCAGGACACGCACGTCATTCCCATCAAAGCCTAGTTCCGCCCCCGGAAACCATTCCGCAATGGTATGCTGTTATTATCCTCGTGTTTTCTAAGGCGTCGGAGTTGTGGACGATCTCCGTACGAAGTCCCTATCCCGCTGCATTTTATTTCCGACAGTGGCAGTGGCAGCCTTTGCCCTGTCGAGCACACTCAATCCGTTGCCCAATAGCTGGAACTTGTCAACCAAGGTCATTACGACCAATCAGCGACCGGACAAAGTATCGAGTGAGACAAGAGCTCGACACGGAGTTTGAACTACAAGTACTTGAACCCGCTCTCTCTGGCTGAACGAGTCAGCCGCGAAGTTCAACGGTAGACCCCTGTCTCTTGCTCTGTCATGTGCCTTACAGTGACATTATTCGCGGCGTTGCTCTTTGCCCTCGTCGACTCTTTCCCTTTAGCGGATGTCAACCCCAACATCATGGAGCAAATGACGCTCATCAGTCCACAGGATGAGTTGAACGATTCTCAGCAATGCTACACCGCAGGAACACTCTGCGACTGGCCAGCTGGCTCTAGGGGACCGTGCTGTCCGGGTCTATTGTGCACACCCATCAGTCCGTACGCCTTACCTAGTCTGCGCTTGATGACGGCTAACAGCAGTGATGAGTTGTCTTCGAGTTCACAACTGACTGTCTCTCGAAGGCTGACATTCACCTTGGACTTGCAGGTTTCGGTACGTTCGTCAGTTGTATTTCCGTCTACTCACGGGATAGACAAGCAAAGGCTAAATGGCCGTTTTGTTGCGCCGTTTCGTTCCGGAGTGCCTGTCGGAGTCGAAACACTGCCACAGCCTCCACTCTGGCGAGGTCCACTGGGTCGTTGAATGCCCTGGACCTCAACTGGCACCCCAGCCAGGTGTCTTGTTATAGCTTGTCATGATTCCAAACTGCACTCGAGCTCTTTTTCAGAATGAAATGTTGCTAGTACCGTCGCGCCATACCGTCGTACTCACACTTCTTAATAACTAGGTTCTGGATGAGTGAGCACTGGTGAGACGGAATCAGTCTTCACGAGCCACCACGCGTACACCCACCACTCGCTACTTGAGAACCTTGCGCTCTGGAGCTGGCCATATCGGGTGGTATTGGGCGTCGTCGAGCTCAGCGCCTGCCGTAAGTGTCGAGAGCGGTTCGAGAGCGGTCAAAGACACCACTTGCCAGCGGGCTACTCCCACTTACAAGTCACTGGCATGCATCTCACCCTGCTATTATCCCTGTACTCACTTTTCGCTCTCGCCGCTGGTACACCTATTGGTGATGTCGGTAGCTCGAACATCGAGCAAACAATGCTCGTCATCGCTGACGACCATGATATGTGCCAACCCAGAGGTGCTCTCTGCGACTGGCCGGCGGGCTGGAGAGGGCCTTGTTGCCCACCGTGGGTGTGCGTACCGTTGGGCGCTCCGCATCACAGGACGCCATACTTGATTTGCGCTTGACTTGGGGTCGAGTTCGTGGTTAGTGGTTCCCTGATACTCGAGCGTCGACTGACGCTTTCCGTTCATTGGTTTTGCAGCGTACACGTATCACCCATCCATTTGATTGCTCGATTCATATAAGTTGTGGGGATTGAATGAGGCGTCCGGCAGGGCATGTCCGAGTCAACCGTATGCGTACCATCCGGTTGCCGAGCTTTGATTTTTATTATTTCACGACCTAGAGCAATGGATCTTCCGTGTATGTATGTAAAAAGCCCGACTTGCCAGGATGTAAGATTCGGTGATGTGTCAGCAAGTTTTGACTTTACATTCCCTCACCCAAACTTCCACCGTGAGACCTAGACGGGGTGAAATTCACCTACTGGTTCACCGTGTTCTGTGGTTAATATCACCGGTTTTCTGGGTGGTAATCACACTCGGGGAGTGAAGATCACCATCGAACACGGTACCCAAAACCTAGTTTAAATCACCGTTTTTATTGCCGAATTCACTACCCTGTTTATTTGCTCGTCACAAAGTTATTTTCACCGAGTCATGAGGTGAATATTTCCGGTGCACATCACTTGTTCAGCCAGTGAATCTCCCGCCTAAATCAGGTAGGATCCACCATGCAATCTGGTGGAATCCGCTCACCCAAATCTCGTGGCAATCATCTCAAAACGGGGGTGAAATTGAGCACAATGGTATGGTATATATCACCACTTTTCATACAGGTGATATCTACTACTTGGTACCACCACATACCGATCGTCAAATCAGGCCGTCTCCACTCCACTGCCTTCGCCGTTACCGCTACTTCGAATTCAGCTTCGACATCATCGCCGCTCCCACGCTCGTCGTCGTCAGCATTGAAATCATCGAATCGAGTGCGTTTGTTGCCACGTTCGCCAGTGTTGTCGTTCGATTCCGCTAAAGGATTGTTTTGTGGGTTGGCGTTTCTGCTTAATTTGTAGGTATTGCTTAACGAGCTCTCGGTCGGCTAACTTGAATGAGATCGTGTACGGTCGGCTGAAAAGCTCATGTATGGTCGGTTGATGACGGGATCGTGTACAGTCGACTGACGAGATTGTGTTCAGTTGGCTGGCAATCTCTTGTACGTTCAGGTAACGACGTGTATGGTCGGCTGACAAGATCGTGTTGGTCGGTTGGGAGGTCGTGGAGGCGAAATCGTGTACGGTCAGGTAACAACATGTATGGTCGGTTGCGAGATCGTATATAGTCGCCTGTCGACACGATGTCCGGGAAAATCGCGTATGCGTCTGCGAATCTGTTCGCTGTCGACCTGTGGTCTCGTCCGTGGATCTTCAAATAACTACCCACTGTCGTGTGTGTTCGTGACTGATCCATTGTCGTGTTCGGTGGTTGCTCGATGTTATGGTGGCAGGGTGTTGCAAACATGGTGTGAGGTGCGAAGGACTTGACGAAAATTTTCGCCCACCGCAGGAATTGATAAACATATATCCACAACCACGAAACTACTGATGTGGTGATTTAGTCTAGCAGTTATTGCGTGCGATCTATATTTTTGGTGTGGCTGTCGTGTGTTCGACTCCCGTCCTCAACATAGCATTTACAAATTTTCTGCTGGTGACTGAGTGGTGATTTTCACGATATGTATCAGACATGCAGCAAGAGGTGATTAAAACCAGTCGAGATGGTGAGGATCACACTGCGGACTGATGGAATATGACATGGTGATCCTCACCACAAAAATGGGTGATCCAGCGGTGGTGAAAAATCACTTGCCATCACCATGTACTAGGTAATCACTACATAAACAGGTGATCTTCGGAAATCACCCTTTTACATGGTGATTGCAACCAGTATTTGGTCGCACGGTGTTCATCATGATGCATGTTTGACTTTTGGACTTCGAGGTTGCTTCCATCCATCCTGACTCAGTGAAATTTAAAGCAAACCTTCACGTTGGCTGGGTGGGTGATTGTCTCAGACTGAAACCGAGCTTGTATCGCCCAGGGATACGTCCCGTTCAACGTAGCTTCCATCAAAATACTGCCGTATCCGGGAATCCCTTCGGCGCGTACCAGCAGGATCATACGCTGCTTCAACCATCCCTCTCGCCGACTCCCACTCTCCGCATCAGAAATCCGAATATCCACTCCCTTTATTTCCATTGCCATCATCGCTTCGATGGTTGCCTCCCCTGACCCTTCCATCTCGCATCGTTCGGCCCATTTCACCCATTGGGTGTGTGTAAGGAGAACCTGTTGGTGTCTTGATTTACAGCGGCCTCATCTACGACGTCAATCCCATCATTACTTATCGTCGTTGGCAATGCGATTGGAGTTGGTCGCGTCACAGCCGAGTTCAATGACTCCATCGAAGGAATCCTTGTCGTGGCTTCAGATGATACTGGTCCTTCTGCATAGGTTCCGCTGTGTGAAAGCCGAAGGTCAGCTTCGTTCAGTGATACGCTCGGTTCACCTGGCGAGCCGTTGGGAGTAGAATTCAACAAGAAATCGAGGCCACCATATCAGATGGTGCCCCCAGTCAAGGGAGGAACGCAGCGCGGATGGGAGAGTAAGGAACAGGAAGGATGTATGAGATATTGACCTGGGGGGATGTGGCGCCTGGCAGAACCAGTACTACTAGTCGCAAGTCGCAAGTCGCAACAGTCACCGTATATAAGCTGTACATATCCTTTGTCTCCCTTAGGCAGCCCAGTCGTTAGAGTCCTTGTCTTTCTATTCAAATATTCAAGGGGCTAGAGCCGCTAGCTTACAGCCGGCAGAATGTGTATAATATACTTAGTTATTCTGTAACCAGCCAGACCGCACTGACTACGCCAATACTAAAGCAGCACCGATAGGCCAAGGATCCGAGTCTCCGCCGACAGCAGAGGGCGATAAACTCGATTGCTCATGCGATGCAACGCATATGAAGATCATTGCTCTTGCTCGTGCTCGAATATAAAAAGACATGTAAGAAACTATGTCAGTTCAGGTTTCATTGGTACTTGAACACAGATACGAGCAATCGCTCCGCAAGGGTATCGTGCATATCTGTTGTCAAGTGCAAGTCATCTTCCCAGATACCACCACCTTCGGTCGTTGGGCCACATTCATCAAAGTCGAACTCGGATGGGTCTTCAAGGACTTCTGTCAGCACCTGGTGCGGCGAGAACAGGAGCACCGACACCTCCTCGGTGTTAACAGCAAACTCCATTGCCTGAGCCCGAAGCAAATCGTTCCAGGTCTTAACACGCTCTTCTATTTTGTCTGACAACCTGAGTTCAACAGCTGCAAGGGCATTAGGTATGCGCAAGAAAAATATACGCTTTCGGAAATCACACCTTGTGGCGAGCGATCAATTGGTGGAACGTTTGCGAGGACAAAGTTTCTGGCGCCAGACTTGACGTACAAATCATGCATTGCATCCAGAATGGTTTCGATGATGGGTTCCAATTGATCAGAATCAGTGCGCCCACAATCATTGATGCCCAAAAAAATAACTGGGCCACAACGGATGGTAAGCTCAAGACCTCGGCCAAAGTCATGGAAAGCAACAAACAGAATGTGGTTTTGTCTGGATCCAGTGTCGGAGCCTCACGGGATGAGCTTTTCTTAGGGAAGACTGTGAAAAAGCGTGATAGCTGTTCGGAGAGGTCGTCTTCGGCAGTTGCGCCAGGGACAGCGAAACTGTGCATCTCAACTATACAATGCTGTTTCCGTAAACGCCTTTCCAGGTGGTCAACCTGGAGAGTTGGTCAACAATGACCGAGACGGATAGGAGTGCCTGGACATACCCAGGTCTTCCTGCCATTCAGCTTACTGTAGGAGTCACCACTAAGTAGCAGGTATGGTGAGTCAAGGATGCAGCTGCCTCATGTTCGTCGCTTAGCTCTTACAAGACGACGATGTTTTCAAAGGATTGCTCTGCGCGCCAATGAGAACCCCCGAAGACTGCTGGCAAGTAACCTAGGCAGATCATTGTCGCGTCAGTAGCAACTGGATCAAACAGGGTCTGTACTGACGAGAAGTTGAAGGGAGTGGTGGTGGCTGTTGCCTCTTCTTAGGACCAGAGCTGCGCTCCGAGTCAGGCTCGTGGATCACTGGGTCGGATTGGAGTCCAGCATTGTGTGTTGCGTTGAGAGTTGAGTTCAGGTTATCCTGCGATGCATCAGAAGGACATCGCTTTCTCAGCTTACGACAAGCAGAGCGCGGCATCGATGTACATATCAGAGTAGGACGCATCACACACCCATCTAGTCATGGCCGACCGTGGTTATCGTCACCTCAACACTTCCGTCCTCAGACAGATCTCAATGTCTCTGGAGCAAGACCCCGCGGCTGATGTAGAGGCTGTCTTGCACAAGCTGTACACCTCGTATGCCTTCGTATGCAGGCCTGCGACGAAAAGTTGGGGCACGCCAAATGAAACGACAGACCGGTACGTGGTCAATTGCGTTGAAACATAAGCAGCAGACAACGGCGACAAGGAAAGTCTACATGAATCTCCCCTCAAAAAAGCTCGATCCGCTTCGCCTGACGCGCTGCTACCGCTTACCCCTACGACGGACTCCGTGTTTGCTTTCCTGTTTCCAGTTGCCATCTTCCAATGCCTGCTCCCTTCCTTACACCATCATCTATCCATTGTCTTCTGTCCGCGAATTACTCGGCTTGACCGAGCAGTCCTTATCCAACCTTTCCCAGATGGTGGTCGAATGCATGCACTCTGGTACAACAATCTGGGAATGCCCGTCACGTCCCGTGGTACAGGTTGGGCAAGATGTCGTCTGTGAAAGTCGCGCAGCATCTCACTCACGACGAGCACGGGGTTCTACAGTTTCTGAAAGAACATATTCCGAACATCGCCGCCCCACGTGCCTTGGAATTGGTTACAGTAGGGTCTACATCCTTCATGTTCATGACCCGGGTTCCAGGTACCACCTTGGAGACACGCTGACCTTCATTGTCCGCGGCCGGAGACACACATCCGACGCATTCTTGACAAAAACCCCACTGATCTGCGTGAGCTGGAGCTTCCTCTCGGTGCACCTTTCAGCTTCCCTCTCGGTAGTCGTGTATGCAAGGATGTACGGAGAGATGAACGAAACAGCGCATCGCCCATTTACTCCGAGTCCCAGTTCAACGACTTCCTTCTGCACTCACCATCCTCTCGCGCCGCGCCAGGACACAGGAACTGGCTACGCTCGATGATGCGCACTGACCATCGCATCGTGTTCACTCACGCTGATCTTCATCCGAGGAACGTGATGGTTGTGGATGGACCAGATGGCGGAGTCGAGCTTTCTGGTCTCATCGATTGGGAAGCCAGTGGCCATTATCCTGAGTACTGGGAGCATGTGAAGGCGACGAATACGCGTTCGATAAAGGACACGAGCGACTGGTGGGACCATTTACCTCCGTCTATCATAGGATATGACCATGATGTTGTCCTAGTCATTGAATCCACTGTAGTGTACTGATTAGTTTCCTGTCATTTTTTCATGCCTGGACCGACAGAGGTGGGTGAAGCCGACAATCACTGGTGCGCATCGTGGGTTAGCTCGAGAGGTGTCTGGGGTCATACTATTGGTCAATGAGTCACTTCGAGGTCAAGTTTTACATTAACTTTTGAATCAAAGTGCAGTTTTTATCACCAACATCTTGTTACTCGACTGACTGCCACTTTACTGACACATTTCCAGGATTTGTGCGAGCCAAAAGTCAAACACATTGTTGAGCATATTGAGATCTGCTCTATTCGAGATTTCTGGAATCTAATCTTCGACGCTCAACCCGCTTCACGATGTCGGAATCAGACGTGGACTCGGGCTTGTTAGACACCTCAAGCTCGGGATCATTCACTTCTCCACCCTCGACACCACCGAACTTGCACCAGAACACTATCGATCCAGACGCACGATGGCTCGTTCAAAAGTTTGGAGGTACCAGCGTCGGCAAGTTTGCCCTCCAGATTGCAAGGGATATCGTCCCGTAAGTCCCTTCGTCCCGTCCGCTCATCAAACACCGACCGCTCGGGTGTAGGAACTACATCGATCAACACAAAGTCGCCATCGTCTGCTCAGCTCGGTCTGGGTCCACCAAAGCACTCGGAACGACCAACCTATTACTCAAAGCTGCTTCCGAAGCCAAACAACGACCACGTAACAAAACACACTCTCGGTCCGGAACGATAACCCCTCTCACCAATGGCATGTTTGGTCGACCGTCCGAGGTCTCATCCCCTCGCACGCGCAGCTCATCCCCAACGTCTGCCTTCACCCCTCTCACCCCATTCACCTCAACTCACTCCGAACAAAACGTTCCCGAATTCAGCACTACTGTTGATCTCATTCGTACTGAACATCTTCACGCAGCCAAAGCGTCCATTCAGACGCCGGAGATCCTTCAAGAGATCGAAGTGGAGATAGAACGTGATTGTGATTGGCTTCGTGCATTTTTATATGCTGCTCAAGTGAGGGTTTCGTTGCTTTTGCGTGTCCGTGATACAGTGTGGGATCTCACGGGTTTGCTTGCTTCGCTCTGATGGATATGATAGGTGATTGATGAGATATCCCCTCGGTCGCGAGACAGCATCATTGGTTTTGGCGAACGGTTGGGATGTAAACTCATGACGGCCATCCTTCGAGATCAGGTGCGTATCCTTAACCCACCACCCATCACAGCGATGCACGTATGGGATAGCAAGACTCACGCGGTGAATTTCTCACTCACAGGGCATAGATGCCGAGTATGTTTCATTGGAAGATATCGTACCCGTTACAGATGACGGTGATCTCGGGAACGTAGAGGGTTCTTTGGATCAATCGTTTTATGATGGCGTTGCTGCTGCTGTCGGAGAACGCATAAAACAATGTGCCCCAAGAGTTCCCATAATCACTGGTACGTCTCGTCGTTCCATCTCACGTTTCGTCATCCCGCTCAATCAATCCGTGTTTCTGTTTAGGGTTCTTTGGTCCTGTACCGGGGTCGTTATTGCGTCAGGTTGGCAGAGGCTACACGGATCTGTTGTCGGCACTGCTCGCTGTTGGCCTCGAAGCGTCCGAACTTCAGATATGGAAGGAAGTGGATGGGATATTCACTGCCGACCCAAGGAAAGTACCAACTGCACGACTCATACCATTAATATCGCCAGACGAAGCCGCGGAGCTGACATATTACGGAAGTGAAGTCGTCCATCCGTTCACCATGGAACAGGTTCGTCCTGTTGACGTTCTACCGTGTCTGATTCAGGTCCCTTGCTAATCTTTGCCTCCGTCTAGGCCATTCGTAGAAAAATACCCATCAGGATAAAGAACGTGGAGAACCCTCGAGGTGGCGGAACGGTCATTCACCCAGATCCCGAGGAAGTTGCCGGGAATGGTAACGAATCCAACGCAGATACGGTCTCCCCAGCTGGACTTGCGACGGGCAGCCCCTCCATCATCACCTCACACGAAAGCATCCAACAAAGCAATCGCTTACCCACCGCGGTCACCATTAAAGAACGTATCGTCGTTCTGAACGTGAACTCGAATCGAAAGAGCGTCTCGCATGGGTTTTTGGCGAGGATATTTGGGACGTTGGATCGGTTTGGGGTGGTGGTTGATTTGATTAGTACGAGCGAGGTGCATGTTAGTATGGCGATCGAGGATAACTTGTCGAGGAAGATTATGGATCGGTTGGTAGCTGAGCTTCAAAGGTCTGGATCGGTGAGCTCCAGTCTCCATCTTCGATTTCTTGGTCTTTTGACTGATAAGAAACCGCATCTTGCAGGTTTCCATCCACAACGACATGACGATCCTTTCACTCGTCGGCAAGCAGATGCGCAAATTAGTAGGCATGTCAGGCCGGATGTTTCAAACGCTTGCTCAAGGGAACGTCAACATCGAGATGATCAGTCAAGGTGCGAGCGAGATCAATATCTCGTGTGTCATTCAAGCGAGGGATGCGATCAAGGCGTTGAATTTGATACACCAGAGTTGTTTGCAGATTAGGCCGGAGGGGGTGAGGGGACGAGGTGAGTTGTGACTTTTGGATTGTTGGTGGTGAGGACGAGGTGCTGATCGTCTGGTGTAGTGGGACCGTGGCTGTTTTAGGAGGAGGAGTCATTGAAAACGCTGACCAACCACGCTGATGGAGGGGTGGGGGTGATATTTGTGATCTAGATGCGGATGTAGGGGCTATATATGGACGTTGTGCCCAACGCAGGGTATCTCGTTGAAGTCTAGTGCATCTTTCGGAACTTTACTGCGACGTTAGAGATATAGATTGGATAGAGAAGAAAGACAAAGCGGTGTATATATGGTCGACTTGTTACTTTTCGCCGATCCGTCCCACTGGCTTTCGCAGGTTCCGCAGATCGAGTACATGCTGCATCATGCAGGTGCACATGGATCCGGGGAGACCCGGGCCAGTCTCAAGATTGTCACTCTCGCGAAGTACGACGGTATGGCGCGACGGTACGAGAGGCAATCAGTTGTGAACTCGAGGAAAATTCACCATTGCTATCAGCCATTCTGAAGCGCAGACTAGGTACGGCGTCGTGCGCGCACTGATGGGTGTGCACAGTAGACCCGGGAAGCACGGTCCCCTAGAGCCAGCTGGCCAGTCGCAGAGTGTTCCCGCGGTGTAGTAGCATTGCTGACAGTCGTTCAACTCATCCTGTGGACTGAAGAGCATCATTTGCGCCATGTTGGGGTTGACATACGCTAAAGGGGAAGAGGCGACGAGGGCGAAGAGCGACGCCGCGAGTATCACTATAAGGTGCATGCATGTCAGAGGAAAGCAAGAGACAGAGGTCTACCGTTGAACTTCGCGGCTGACTCGTTCCGCATCCAGAGAGAGTGGGTTCTTCTCGCTGGTGCTTCAAGCTTCAAGTACTTGTAGTTCAGACTCCGTGTCGAGCTCTTGTGAGTGTGCTTCGACAGGCAAAGGCTGCACTGCCACCGTCGGAAGTAAATACAGCGGGATAGGGACTGATAGGGGCGCAAAGCTTTTCTCTTCATCAACCATGCGGAAACGAGAGCCTACACCACTTCTCCCAAATCCCTTTCCAGCAAGTGCATTGCAGGCTGCCTATCAACGCTGCCTCACCCTGGAGACTGCAACCCCTGAGCAAACTGGTCCTCCTTTCTCCCCTGAGTCTCCTCCACCCATTGTATATGCTCGTCTTCTTGGCCACTTGTTGTACTTGGCTCCCACTGGCACAGCCCAAGAACAACTCCAGCAGGAGATCATGGAAGCTACAGATGATTCCCAGCTTCTTGAACTGGGCAAGAAATACATGGTCAATTTCATTTATGCTTGTAAATCATCATTTTATTCTCTCAAAAGTGTTCATTTCATTGACTTGATTGTGAAGTGAGACATGCATCATCCTCTTCAGACTCCATGACCCCCCAAGAGGATGAAGATACTACTCCACCAGAGCTCACTGAAGAATATTTTTTGGAGTATACAAAGCATAGGGAAGATGTATGTTTTCAACAAGTTATTCTAATCATCTCACTTACAACTGAACTAGGTATTATGTCGCAGCAACTACCAATGTTCAATAACTGGTCAATCTGATGTTGAACATGATGGCAGAATATTTGTAGATGTTGCACATATCATTCCTATCCGATGTTTCCATTCAACAACTGTATGGGAAACCATCCTGAAGTTTACTGATCCCAATGCTATTGGAGATTTGAAAGGGACTGGCATTCATCGTTTGGAGAATCTCATTGCAATGAGCCCAGCATGCCACCATTATTTTGCTCATCTTGAAATGTGGTTTGAGTCTATTGAAGTATGTATATTTTTTTATCAGATTTCTTTTCTTTTGTACTAATTGACATCTGTTACCAGGGTCAATCAAACACATATAGTGTTCATTTTGCCTGGGAGAAGCTGAAGACAGGGAACTTGGGGCCTGGTCCAGAGGCAATTCCTGAAGTTGTGACATTTGCCACATCAACAAACCTACCACTCCCTAACAGTGCATATATTGCACTTCATGCACTTTGCTGCAAAGTGACACTAATGTCTGGGGCACTGGAATATATTTTTTGGATTGAAAATTCATATTCTAGCGAAGACTGGATAGGTGAACTTGAAGGTGAGATCTTGAGATCCAGATAACATCTTATCTCTTGACATGTTGGCTGAGACAATATTAGACTAGTATGTGTATTGGTTTCTCTGGAGAAAAAGCATGCTTGGTGTGTGTGGTCTTCATTTTCATCATCACACCAAGTCAGACAAGAAGTTCAATAGTGAATGTATTTCCATTGCTTATTAATCTAGCATTGGCCTTGTTTAGCCACATGCAGCCCACCATCATCCTTTGGTCAGCATTTCACAACAAAGACTAGCCATGAATACCAAGAATCCTCAGTCATCACCAATGGCACCAAATTTCAGTAACAATGTCCAATGGACTGGTTGGTGTTTGCCTTAACCTACCACATCAACTCCTGATCAAAAAGATGGTCGACTGTGAGAACCCAAATGCGGTTCAGAAGGAATAGGTGGCCGGCAATGATAATGGATGTTAGCGGTGTTGCGAATCACGGCCGGGAATCAGAGAAATGAGGTGAGTTGAGTTGGAGCATGGTTTCCATCTAGCAAGGCCTTGAACAAAGAATTGTTCGAGGATCAATTTCGCGCGACTTGTACCGTGAACAGATGGCAAGAAGCCAGTGCGCGAATGGAATTGCAGGATGTGAGAGCCTTGACGGCAATCGGATTGCGCATTGCAGACGTTGCTGTTGTTCTGTCTTGGAAATGTGACTGACAATAGCGGGAGCTGGTTTCTCGTCCGCTTGGGAAGTTACTTGTGCTATGACCCCGGGGTTCAAACTCACTAAACCGCATGAACGCACAACTTGTAGTCTACTCAGGTAGACAGAAGCGGTGCATCGCAGAAGACAGAAACGAAACCAGGCCGTGCTGACCTAACGCAGTGCGGGACTTTACTACTACTTGCGGTGATCATGGGGGAACACTGCAACTATCGTCTGGCCTTCAAGCTTCACGTTCCATCCATACCTCAGGATATTCCTCCTATGACAGACGAGTCTTGCTCCTACTTATAGAACTACTCCAGACCCGGAGGCCCAGGGAAGCTCCCCCGCGCCACCAGCCATTCCGGTTAATTAATGGTGGAGTCGATGTCCAGTTCCCTTCGATTAATTCATCAGTGGCACACGGCAATCTAATCAATCGGCGGAGGTCAGTGTCCATCAGCCCAGACCATGACTCTGACAACGTTGCATTGTCCACTGACAGGTTGAGCGGTCTTTTGGCGCACCAAACGTAACCCTGGCAAGCACGCATGAGACGTCCGCGTCAAGGACCGTACATCGTGACCGGCGCTAGGCGCGCGTCTCATTGCATTCTGGGGGACGCACGTCCCAGTCCACTGCGTCTCCATACTTATGTACAGTACGTCCGCAGTGACGACCTGCAAAGTATACCACGTCAGATGCAGGCTCATGCAGCATGGGGGCCTCGACATTACGTCTCTTGTCACCAGCGAAACACCCCACACCACAATGGCCGTCCAAGCTTCTACGCCTCCGTTCGTCCAATCTTATCTGACCCCACATTGAGGGATCGTCCAGGCTTCTAGCCGTCCACCTCAAGAGTGTGTTTCACTGTGACATTAATCGACAGTGCACACCACACATGCATAAGACGTGACCCCCTCGTTCCGCTAATCTATCTATCTACTTGAATGCCGAGTGGGTCCCTCTGTACTTCTACGTCTTACTATTGACGTGAAGCCATAAGTTACTAAGCCCTACCATTTTACGCCCATCTTGACAGGTTTCACGCCTTCTCGGTTGTTCAGTAATTCAACCGGATCTTCCGTCAAACGGAGTGGGGACATCCCCAAGCACCATGTCCTCTCGTCGTTACAGCTCAAGAGTGAGTGCTTTGGTATACATTGATCATTTCTTATCACTGTGATCGGGCCGCGGAACTTGGAGCTTGGAGCAAAACAACCAAGACCATCGTTGACGGGATTGGGGACGGTCGAAAACGTTTCGTGATGCGAACGCAAGGGACCCCACTTTACTCCATCGTTCGAGATTCTAGACTCGAGAACGTTCACCAAGGGTGCCAAGTCGCAACGCTTAGGTGAAATGATGCGTGTAATTTATCGCTCCTAAACGTACAACAGCCTACCACTAATGATACACAAAGGATACCAGCTCCGTAAAAGAAAGGAATGAACAACGTGAAGAATGCGGAATGTGTGAGGGTATAAGCTTTCACAACAAAGATGCTAAACTTGTGCCAATGATGATGTATCAGGTGATGCTACACGAGGACACCCATGCACGCGCGAGTCACGAGATGGGGTCCACGCGCATAAATAATATGAAAACCAAGACATAACACGCTCCAACCATGCAAACGCTGGGAGTTTGGGTCAATGTTCAGAAGGAGACCATCGTGTTAAGTAAATGATGTCAAAGAGAAGAATGGGGTGGAAAAACCAAAAGACCCCGGCCTCGTGCTTGCGCGTTTCACTCGTCGTCCGATGTAGGCGAGTTTGGACCGTTCGTGAGGTATCCGGCTATGATGCATTCTTCTTTGCAGTAGTTGGTCTGTTTGAGGACCGAGCGTGGGGGCGCTTTGGGTATAAGCCTCCTATTGAGGTCGATTCGGATGCCTTCTTCGTTTTGCCAACCTTCTTCTGGTTCTGGGTAGTCATCGAGGTCTTCAGGGTAGACCTCACCAGGTGGAGGTGGTTTGTACGATCCATCGTTGCGCCACAGTTGATCCCTAGAATGCACGAGGCCGACGATTCAGGATAGATAGAAAAAAAAAGGGGAGGAATTTGATATTAGCCGACGTTCACGTAGAGGTGGGATCATACAGGAAAAGGAAAAACACACCCTCGTCTGTTGAACCACCCTTTCCTTCTCTGGGACGGAAAGATAGGGCTTGGACATTCCAGGGTCTCGCACCAACGAACGGAGCGTGGTGGAGGTGCTGTGCTTGCGCGGTGTGGGCGCGGAGGCAAGATCTGTCCTTGATCCCCGTCCGAGTTGCGCCGGCCAGGTTGGCGATGTGAAGGTTCTGCAGTAATATCGATCGTCGGACCCTCGACTGGAGGGTACTCCCAACCAACATTCAATCCCGGAGGTGGAGGTAGGATTCCGTGCGTATTGCTCCCCGCAGATCCGCTGCTCTTAAGCGAGGAGGAACGTGTCAGGGGTGGAGGTGATGCAGAAAGGTATCCTCCCGGCTCTGCTGTCAACCATGCGCTCTGTTGACCGTCCTGGTCATATGTAGGGTAGACAGTGCGATCTCCGATACGGAGCTGTGGGAGCCGAGGGCGTGTTGCTGGGATTGGGCCAGAACGCTCGTTTGCGAGCACGAGGCTGTCTTTGCGCACGCGGGCGCCCACGGGAGGTGTAGGAAGTGGGCGGGATCCATGCGTTGGAGCTCCATCAGGTCTAGCCGAGCGGGGTGGTGGGCTGTTGCTCATCTCCGAACAAGTCGGGCACGTGTGATACCCCACTGGGAAGGGCGTCCCGGATCGTTGCCCACCGTGGCCATACGATGGTCTTCGCTCAGGTGGAGACCGAGCGGCTTGGTGCATGCCCCTCGGTGGACAGTCGTCGTCCACGCTGCTATTGCTCGAGCCTGACGATTGAGCAGAGAAGAGAGAGTCGATGTCGCTCGCTGTACTGTCCGACGATGGGGGGTAGTAGTAGTCGTGGTAAGGATCTGACTTGGAAGACGCGATGGAGCGCTCATAGATATATGTGTCTGGGACTGTTCCAGCGTGGATGAAACCAAACCGTCTGCTTTGACCTTCACGATAGCTACGCTCTCTGTCCCTCTCTCGCTCGTCTTGGGCGTGGGCGTGGGCATGGGCATGGGCATGGGGTGGCGGTGGAGCCTTGACCAGCTTTCGAGGTGCATCGTGCATCGGAGGTCCCGATGCGCGGAGATCCCGATGCGACGATGGTCTGTAGTCGATATCACCTTTTGCAGTGACGGTGGATAGCTGTTGACCGGAAGTTGAGTACTGTCGAGCGGAGGAAGCAGAAAGCGTTGGCGCTTTGAAGACGCGCACCGAAAAGCCGGAGCGTACTGGCAAGACATAGTTCTGTCGATCGAGGGGTAAGATAACTGCGTTCACTATCCTGTCGAATGTTGAAAGAGTCTGAGGTGGGAACTGACCTTGGATGATCCCGGGATGCCACTGACACCTCCGCGGTCAGCTCTTGAGGGTGGACGAACGCCAGGGTTGAATGAAGACAATGGATTTGACACGAATGCAGCAGTCATAGCTCAGACCTCTTTCTGACCTAGCAGAATGGGGGCGGGCATATGTGGGTGCGGGGTACTTTATAAGAAAGAAAGAAAGACCACGGAGGGAGCGACTCGGTATTAGTGGTGAGAAGCAAAGAAACACACGGGGCATTCGGAATCGATGTGAGCAGACTAGATGAATTGGTGATGGTATGTAGCGTGCCAATGGGAGCATGCTGCGAAACACGAGTAAACCAGGCTGCAGGACATGCGGCTGATTCTGATGTGAACCCTACGCGAGCAAATGAGGATCGAGTGGCTCTAGGGGCGAAAGAACTCGAAAGAAGGTGACAATACAAGACCGCGGCCTTGTATCAATGACGGCTCGGTCCAGTGACGATGACGACGGGTGGTATGCCGGACGGTGCCACATTCAACTGGCAGGAGCCAGACGCTCATCCAGCCTGGCGTCTTGCGCCTTGTTTTTTTTGCCACACAAGTTCATGGCGCAGGAGTTGACATGCTGCGCTCTCTCCGAGTAATACCGCAAGCCATGAACCTGGTGGAAAAGAACGTTTTGGTGACATTGAAAGCGCTTGAACTGACCATCAAGTTGAGCGTCTCACGGGTAACGACTGGCAACGGTGCTCACGAAGAGCGACAACGTGTTGATGGCTATGCGTCAAGCAGCAGATGATCGATGGCCGGTGACCGAATCAATGAAATTGCCGTTCCAGAATCCAGAGTCAACATTTACGTCGGTCTAAGAGGAAGGTAGTCAACGGCGGATGATCATATCAGGAACCGAACTCACGCGGAGTCGATCGTCGAGAAGAGAACCGCATCTGGCAAAGTCGAGTCCATGTACTTAATTTCATACTTTCACCGAGCAATGAAGATACAATTCATAAGCCCGTTGAAGGAGGAGACGTCGTGGATTTCCGCAAAACATTCCACGAGAACCAACGCCGCTGCCAGTGCCACAGGAGCAAGGAAGGACTCTGCTTCTAAAAACGGGTTATACTAGTAGCTATGCATGCGTGGCGAAGATTTCATATTGTAAGTACGCAGACAGCAAAGCCTTTCGGAACAGCACGGAAGAGCCCAAAGATTCACTCAGTAGCAGGATGACACGAATGCAGCCAACGGGGGATGACCCTGTGGGTTTGTACACGCAGCTGAAGGGTGAGTGGAGTGCGAACACGTTCGCAGGTCAGTAAATGGAGCGAGGGGCGAGGCTACTCGCGTCGAATCGATGAAAACCCTAGCACGGAGCTTAAACAGCAGCCCGCAGGAGAGTGCTTCGTGACCGGTGAGGTGTATAAGGAGCATCCTTGTTTGACCTGTGTCGATCGCTCTTTTTTTTTTGGTTGCCTTTTGCGCCAGTCGCTGAATAGCCTGAAACGGGACGAAATCCGCTGGGAGCTGTACCTTGGTATGGGGGGATTCGGTCGATTCGCGGGGCGGTGTTTAACGAGCCCGTTCCACCAAGTGGAACAGATCGCCGTCAGAAGTGCGTCTGGAACCGCCCCCGATCAATGCGTGGTTCGCTGACCACAGCTGAGCACTGCACGGGTCTCATCCGTTCGGTTTCCTGATATCAGATAACCATGTGATTAGAAGCGGCCGGACAGAAAAGGCCGTGAAGGGTTTGAGAGGGGCGGACATATAAACATACATGTCAAGGGTGTAGAAGTGCGCAGCTAGGAGATATAGACCTGCAGCACCTAGGGATTTACGAATTGGATCCTGGGATGAGACGAGGTTCTCAGAGAGATAGACGGACTTGATGTGGGTCCCACCTTTCAATTAGAAGTCGAGAACTGTGTGGTGTATGAGAGGAGGATACTGTAAACATGAAAGATAGCTGACGAAGCGTTGCTCGAACGCTTGGAGTGATTTCATGTATGTTAAAGGATGCGGACTAGAAGTACCTGAGCGTTAGTAGGGTATCCACACGCACCTGGGAATGGAGGGAAGGAGACTCGGACCGGGGGGTTCCTCGAGTGTGGTAGAGCTGAGCGAAATTAATGACTTGGAGTTTTCCCGTGGATGGGGGACTAGGTTAATAAACACTGGCACCTATGAACAGTAAAGCTAGACTCTCGCTTGTTCTACGGAAAGGTAGACACCTCATAGGCCTCACTGTCAGGGGTGTTGGTGGGACGTGACAGGTGTGACATGTGACAGTGAAGTTGGTGTGGTCGTCGTCTGTGCCAGCGTTCTCGGGAGTTGAACGTCGTTGAACGCCAATTGCTTAGGGAGGGCCAAAAAGTATAGCGAAAGGAATTGTTATGCATGCTCTTAGACATGACATTCTTTCTCCAAGTGGTGTTGAATTTGCCGTCGCTCTCAACCTCACCTCCTCGACACCGTCTGCGCTCGTGAACATTGTAACCGCGAAATCCAACATCCTTCGTGTTTATGACGTTCGCGAACAACCTTCACCCATCTCAGACTATGCTGAGAACGAACGCGACAAGCGTGCTCGCGTACGAAAAGGGACAGAGGCTGTCGAGGGCGAGGTCGAGATGGAACAAGCTGGCGAAGGTTGGGTAAATATGGGTGCTGTCAAAGTGAGTACATGGCGCGACATATCTCTGGGTAATGCTCACAGCATGATCAGTCGAACGCGCATGCAGAACCAGCAACGACGCCGCGATTTTATTTCGTTCGCGAGCACACCGTGCTCGGAACCATCACGGGGGTAGACAAAGTCCGTGCAATGTCATCCGGAGACGACAAGGTTGACCGACTCCTTGTCTCTTTCAAAGACGCAAAGGTAATTTCAGGGGCTATATCTCTTTCGAGTCGTCATAAACCTGTTCACAGATAGCGTTGCTCGAGTGGTCCGATGCCATACATGACCTCGTCACCGTGTCCATTCACACCTACGAACGTGCGCCACAAATGGTACGGCCATAACATGGTCCCGAGGCCTTCCTCTAACAGACTTTTATAAAGGCGGTTCTTGATAGCAATCTCTTCCGTGCAGATCTCCGTGCGGATCCTTTATCCCGTTGTGCCGCTCTTTCCCTCCCAAAGGACTCTATCGCGATTCTCCCTTTCTACCAAACACAGACCGAACTTGACATCATGGAACAGGACCAAGCCTTCACAAGGTACTCCGTCCTCTCCAGCGTTTTAACTATGTCTAAAACCCACGATTACCCTCAGAGAAACACCTTACTCTCCGTCTTTCGTCTTGGACCTAGTCGCAGATGTTGATCCCAATCTACGGAACGTAACCGACTTCGTTTTTTTACCAGGATATCACAACCCAACAATCGCTGTTCTTTGTCAATCTGAGAAAACTTGGGCTGGGTAAGGGCTGTCCCAAGTGACTGAATCTTGCGCTGACACTCGCACGCGATGCGCACTATTCTAGCCGGCTCAAAGAATACCGCGACACAGGTCGTTTATACATCTTCACGCTGGACCTCCTTAACCATACCTACCCCATCATCACCGCGGTGGATAATCTCCCATATGACTGTTTCTCTCTCCTGCCCTGTGCGCCTTCCATTGGAGGCGTCGTCATTCTCACCCCCAATTCACTTATATACGTGGACCAAGCTGCTCGCCGTGTAGCACTCCCTGTCAACGGGTGGGCTGCGCGTGTCAGCGACATCCCATCTCTTCCGCTCGATAAAGACCTGGATCTGAGTCTCGAAGGGGGCAGCTTGGTCTTCGCAGACGAGAAAACCTTCTTTGTGATCAAGAAAGATGGAATGGTCCACCCTGTGGAGATAATTTCTGACGGACGTGTCGTGTCGAAACTTGCACTGTCTCCCGCTCTCGCCCAGACCACGATCCCAGCTGTGACAAGGCAGCTTGATAAAGGGATGTTGTTCGTTGGGAGTACCGCTGGTCCATCGGTGCTGCTGAGGGCAGTGAGAGTAGAAGAAGAGGTGAAACCTGGCGAGGAAGCGGAGACCAGTGGAGCATCTGCCGCGGTCGTGGATACCAAAAACGCGATGGACATCGATGATTTCGATGACGATGGTGAGCTGACACTGCGCTCAGAGCTTGGGTCCCATTGATTTAGGATTTATTTTCGGAAGATTTGTATGGAGACTCAAAGGCTGAGACCAAAACCGCATCGAATGGCGTAGCTTCTGGCGCACATGCACCTCGGATGCGCTCGGTGGTGCATCTTTCGCTATGTGACTCGCTTCCTGCATATGGTCCGATAGCGGACATGACCTTTTCACTCTCGAAGCTTGGGGTGCGTGTGATATACTTTTGATTGTATTTCCAGCGCGCATATACTTATGTCTTTGGTTTGGACATAACACTTTGTCGTACCCAGGAGCGATATGTCCCCGAACTGGTTGCTGCCACTGGGAGCGGACATTTGGGCGGTTTCACGCTCTTCCAGGTAAGCCTAGAGCGTTCACGCACCCCACCCACGGTTTAGCATGATAACGTTTTGATCTCTAGCGTGACCTGCCCATCCGTACCAAACGCAAACTCCACGTTCTCGGAGGTGCACGTGGCATTTGGTCCATCCCTATCCGGCAGTCACATAGAGTGAATGGTACGTCGTATGAAAAGCCGGGTGGTGGATTATTTGCTTGGGAGAACGACACGATTGTGATCAGTACGGATGCTAACCCGTCGCCTGGCGTATCTCGCGTACGTTTTCTCTGCTGTAACTCCTCGCGCATCAACCAAGCTGACTCGTGCGATTCAGATTGCGACCAGGGCTGCAAAGGCTGATTTGGCCATTCCGACGCGTATACCTGGGACGACGGTTGGTGCTGGCCCATTCTTCCAACGCACGGCGATTTTGCATGTGATGACGAATGCTATTCGTGTCCTCGAACCTGGTGAGTTGTCTCTGGTTCCCTATGGGTCTTCTCGTGGTTTGATGGGTTGTCGCATAGATGGTAGTGAGAGACAGATCATCAAAGACATGGACGGGAATCTGCCTCGAGCGAGGATCAAAGCGTGTAGTATATGCGATCCATTCGTGTTGATTATCAGAGAGGATGAAACGATAGGCTTGTTCGTTGGCGAGACCGAGCGAGGCAAAATCAGGAGAAAGGACATGTCACCGATGGGAGAGAAGGTAGATTCCGTTATCGTCTCACGTCATATGAAGAGGACTGACACCCTTTGTTTCAAACAAGTCATCTAGGTACCTTGCGGGATGTTTCTACACGGATACCTCAGGCTTGTTTGAAACGTCAATGACGGATACTACCGTCCCAGCATCTAGCAGTGCGGACAAGAATGTCACTTCGACTCTTCAGGCTGTAGTCACTGCAGGACACAATAGCCAATGGTTGATGTTAATCCGCCCCCAGGGCGTCATGGAGGTTCGTTCGTCTTCCCTTGTCATTTGGAAGACTCATAAAGCTTTTCGATTAGATATGGTCACTCCCGAAGCTGACTCTCGTATATTCGAACACCACAATTAGCACACTGGAGCCGGTTCTGAACGATTCTCTCGATCAGCCTGCCCTTTCTATCCCCCAAGATCCACCTCGGAAACCTCAAGATCTGGATATTGAACAGATTCTCATCGCTCCTTTAGGAGAGTCGGCACCAACACCTCATCTCTTCGTGCGCCTGTTTCTCACTCATATATCGGGATCCTCACAGTCCATTTTAGGTATTCATGCGTTGTGGACATCTGGCAGTTTATGAAGTTCATCCGGCTCCGTCTCATGAACCCCCTACGTCCGATGCGCGTGCCACCTTTTTGACTGTCATCTTCACGAAAATCTTCACGAAGATATTTGAACTATCTAAACAAGAAGAAACGGAGAAAACCGTGCTCGCGGAACAAAAGCGGATATCCCGGACATTCGTACCATTCGTCACCTCACCTACCTCAACCTCGAGCGCCACCGGTCGCCACACGCTCACGGGCGTGTTCTTCACGGGCGATCGACCAAGCTGGATCGTGCACACTGACAAAGGTGGCCTCAAGCTGTTCCCGAGTGGACATGCGGTCGTGCACGCCTTCACGGCGTGTTCGTTGTGGGAATCAAAGGCGGAGTTTCTGGTTTACTCTGACGAGGTGAGTTGAGGATGACGTTGTGCGAGCCTCGTTGTCCCTCTTCTCTCTTTCTCTCTTTTGGCGCCGAGGGGTTAGGCTAAAAGGCTTTTGTCACTAGGGCCCTAGTCTTCTCGAGTGGATACCTGACGTTGAATTGGATACCGTTCTACCGAAACGTTCCCTTCCACGGTCGAGACCGTGTTCGAACATTGTATTCGAACCGTCGGCGTCCTTGATCGTTGCGGCTTCCACGTTGCAAGCCAGGTTCGCTTCGTATGACGAAGACGCCAACATTATCTGGGAGCCAGATGGTAACGTGTTTTCGTTCGCTCTTGATAGACTGCACATGAGCGCTAAAGAGAGGTCCAGGCCCAGGGGTTTCGTTCGCGCAATGTGATTGTTCGACGTTGGAGCTTATTTCCCCTGACAATTGGATAACTATGGACGGGTGGGTTGTCATTTCCGTTCTTTTTTTTTTGACAGCGGAAGGAGCAGCTGATGGTTTGATGGGTTCGTAGGTATGAGTTCGCGCCAAACGAATACGTCAACGCGTTGGAGTGTGTGACGTTGGAGACGCTCAGTACGGAATCTGGGAGTAGAGATTTCATCGCTGTTGGAACGACCATGGATCGTGGTGAGGATCTGGCTGTCAAGGGTGCAGTGAGTATCTGTGATCCTCGTGTGTGGTGTGATTGCATTGGCTCATTCATTGTTTACTCTTTGCTTCACGTGACGCAGACGTATATTTTTGAGGTCGTGGAAGTCGTTCCGGATCCGTCATCCAATGTGCAACGATGGTATAAACTCAAGTTGCGTGTACGTGATGATGCCAAGGGACCTGTGACTGCGCTTTGTGGGATAAATGGATACTTGGTGTCGTCGATGGGACAAAAGGTGGGTTGGAAGGCGTATAGGCTCGATGGCAACTTGAGCTGACCTCTGTTTCCTGTATTTCTAGATCTTCGTGAGGGCATTCGACCTTGACGAGCGGCTGGTTGGGGTTGCGTTTTTGGACGTGGGGGTTTATGTTACGAGTTTGCGAGTGTTGAAGAATCTATTGTTGATTGGAGATGCGGTGAAAAGCGTCTGGATTGTCGCTTTCCAGGTATGTTCTTTCTCCCGAATCTCGAGGACTTTTGGAGTGGATGGACGTTCAACGTCGAGTACAGGAGGACCCGTACAAACTCACGATTTTGGGCAAGGACATTCGGAGAGCCTATGCTACCAACATGGACTTTTTCTTCACGAATGGAGAGTTGTCGATCGTGCTTAACGATGAGGAAGGAGTGTTGCGTATTCTCACTTACGACCCAAGCGGTACGTTCTTTCCTGACGTGTTCAACCACTTTCGACGCTGACCGATTTGGATTTGGTGCATGAGTAGACCCTGAGTCGAGAGGTGGTCAATATCTCATGTGTGAAAGCGAGTTCCATTGTCACAAGGAGTGCCGAACGTCCCGAACTATCGCACGAAGAACCAAAGAAGACAACGAGATCCCACAAGCTAAGCTGATCAGTGGTACGTCCATCCCTCGATGCTGTGTTCCTCGGATTGTTGGGCCCGATGCGCTGACGCTTTACTCTCTAGGTTTCACGGATGGTTCGCTATGTGCACTCACGCCGGTCGATGAGGATGCTTTCAAGCGATTACACCTTCTCCAAGGCCAACTGACGCGCAATATTCAACATGTCGCGGGTCTCAATCCCAAGGCATACCGGTACGCATCTTTATATTCTTTCCATGTTCCTCAATTAGGAGAAAACAAGTGCTGAACGGGGACGACAGTATCGTTCGTAACGACACCGTTTCAAAGTCCCTCTCCAGAGGTATACTCGATGGCCAGCTTCTTGAGGCGTTTGAGGAATTGGGCATTCAGGCACAGCAGGAAATGACGAGGCCGATTGGGATGGAGAGGATGGCGGTTTTGCGTGATTGGAGTAGTATTGCGGTGCCTTGGTGATTTGCTGATTTGGACCATGGGGGTGGGTGTGGGAAGTGTTGGAGGACGAAAAAAAATGGTCGATTTTTGGCTTTGACGTTTCGTATAAGTATGTTTAGTGTGCTGTATCTATAATCTAATGGAATGCTTGAACGGTGCCAGTGGCTTCTTGGCGGACGAGTGAGTACTCGATTCACCAGGGCAAGGGCGTATGCCGACTTGATGGAACACGATGGCAAATCTTTCATCGGGCATATGGTGTAGCTGGTTATCACATCCGCTTAGCATGGTGCTGATTGCGGGGGGTCTCCGGTTCGAGTCCGGATTTGTCCACTCTTTTTTGTCATTTCCTCCTAGGCCAGTCCTAGGCCTTGTGGTGAGAACATCATTTGATCATCGCTTCTTTGAATCAGTTTCATGCACTAGTTGGTGACACACGTATTTTGCTGTTACAATATTCCAAGGCAAATTCAAGCTATACCCATTTTATGCTCATCACTCTTCTACTGACGCCAATCGACTTTTCCCAAACAATCTCGACTCGTCCTCTCCGTCCTCGTTCGTCGGTTATCCCTTCCACGCACCGAATGAACTCCGCAACCCCACCACCGACACCAAAGTACACCGTCTTCGCCGCGACAAGACACAGGTACTGACGCGCCTCGATTCTATCCTGTTCTGGAGATGTACAGGCATCCCGCATGACACGGACAAGACTCGGAAGACTTTGGGGGTGGTAGATAGTTTCGGATGAAAGAACAAGATCGTATCGTCCCCCCGTGTGGCTCAAATCAAAGGTCTCCCATGAGCCAGAGAAGAAACGGAGGTTGATGTTGTGAACTTGTAATGACTTGCGGAAAGCGTTCACTAATTCGGGTGTGATGTGTAGTTCTGATTCTTCTGAGTCTTGGGGTTCTAGTGAATTTCGGTATGTATGTGCTGCGGGAGACGTATCTGAAATGCAAAAAAAAGAGATGAGATGTAGGATCAGGGAAACGAAAGATTTGCTTACACCAGGCTAGGAGGATATTTGGCATCGTCACCAGCTGCAAGACGGAAGTATTGTAATCTTGGAGGTGAATATGGGTCTCCTGGACCGTGTCACCGGCGGGTTGAGAGGAAAATAATTCATGAAGAAGATAGAGTGTCGGGATCGCAGTGCCGCATCCGAGCTGGGCGTTCACTGCGTTAACCATGGATATACACACACAGAGGACCATGATTACCTCTAGCATTCGTGCTCCTCTGAAACCCGAGACGTACCCGCCGCTCTTTAGACAGTTAACAAGGTCGAGACTGCACTCCCAGGTTTTTAGGCCACCTTCGTACACGAAGGGAACGAGATCGGATGGATTGTCGATGAATTGGAGTGCAGAGTTAATACTGGACTCGGACATTTGATCTTCAGTTTCTGAATCCACGGTTCCCTCGGATATCAATTGAAACCGAGCATCGAATAAATCTCGGCGTGCGATTTTCAGGTCATTGCCATCGGATGACGGGTTGGAGAGGAAGGAGTATGATATCTGGGGTGGCAAAGCGTTTAACTAGACTTGATCCGTGAAAGTTAGAGGAGATTTGTACTGATAAGGATACGCCATGCATACCAATGAATCGAGAGAGATTTCGGTGAACGGTTCTCCAGTTTGATTTGTGTGGGAGGAAGTATCGGCTCCTTTCGCAGGTCCGTGTTCACCCCACGTTGCCTCCTCCTCGCCCTGGTCGACATCGAAGTTGAACTGGAACATTTTCTAGAGATTCAACGAGTCCTTCTCCGAGTCAGACTGATGATCCGGAACTCACGAACGTGTTACTTACTAGTGTATTTGTGGCTGTACTGCTACTCGAAGCGGTTAGGTGTGGGGGATTGACGCGAGCCGAGAGTTGGCAGTGTGTGACACATCTCAGGCTCGACAGGTCTCATTTGGAGTCCTTGGGTCTTTGTCCTCTTGAACTTGGTCTCGGTATAAGAGGGCAAAGTTTTGGAAGACTGAGTCGTACTTTCAAACATCGAATACTCACCATGCGATTTTCTCCTCTGATCGCATGCGTTATCGGCGCTGCTATCATACCAGAGGCATACGGCTGGGGCGTCGTTGGTGCGTGTCAGTTCGCGTCCTCGAACTTTCCGACACTCACCTGAACCACAGGGCATGAAGTTGTCGCGACCATCGCGCAGATGCACCTTCACCCGACCGTGATGCCCAAGTTATGTGATATCCTCCACTACACCGGAGAGTGCCACCTTGCGCCCGTCGCTGGTTGGGCAGACCGGATACGTGGTCTGCCGCAATTTAGGTGGACCGGACCTCTCCATTACATCGGCGCGGTTGACGACTACCCAAGTTCGACTTGCGCTTTCCCAGGTTCAGGCGGATGGGAAGGTCGGACGAATATAAACGTCCTGAGTGCTATCAGAAATACCACGAATGTCTTGCAGGAATACGAGGGACTCCGCAAAGCCGGGATGACTGTTGAAAGCGAGGACTACGTTCAGGACGCACTCAAATTTTTGATCCATTTCATGGGAGACATGCACATGCCACTCCATCTCACCGGTAGAGACCGTGGTGGCAATGGCGACAAAGTTTCCTTTGACGGACGTACCACTAGTGCGTACTCCTTCGTGTCTCTGACGCTCGTTCTGATAGTTCTCTATGACAGATCTCCATTCGCTATGGGATAGCTTGCTAATTTCCCAGCGATTGCGTACTCTGCCGCGAAACTATTCTCAACCCCTCTCTATCCCCGAGGTTGAAGACAACCTCCGAGATACCATATATGACCCTTACATCCGTCGGCTCGTCTGGGAGGGTTTGCTCGGGAAGTGGGAAGACGAGGTCGACTCGTGGCTCACCTGTCCTTCTACCCAACGAGTCCCAACCGAAGCCACATCCACTTGGCAGAGCATCCAATCCTGGTTCACAAAGACACCCAGCCTTAGCGGGGGCGGTCTTGGCGTAGACGACGATATCCTCTGCCCTTACTCCTGGGCCAAGCCAATCCATCAGCTCAACTGTCAAATCGTATTCCCCAAGGCTCTAGACGAGCGCCCTTACAACCGAGTCTCATTCTTCGAGAAGCCATCAAAGGACGAAGGGCACACTTGCGGCTCGTCCCACCTCGACGACCAGTACGACTCCTTTGCCACCCGCAAACCCAAGAAATCCCCTTACCTAGAGCTTGATACTCCAGAGTATGCTGGGGTCATCAAGGAACAGTGGATAGTAGAGAAGTTGTTGACGCAAGGCGGGCTGCGACTGGCTGCGGTTTTGAATTGGATTTTTGCAGAGCCTGGGCAGGGTGAGATCCTACGAGGGCGGTCTGTGAGTTTGTAACGTATTCTAAGACCGTGTAGAAATATTGTAAGTACCACTGTTGATTAACGTTGATTACTAGCTATGTACAATCTATACTGTTCTACTTTTCACTTGGTTCTAACCCCGACATGATAGGGAGAGAACCTCCAAGTTGGTGAGCAATGGACAGAGCTTTTTCGTAACTGGAACAGTACGAAAGCTCAAGAAGGAATGCAAAGCAATGTCTAGTCAAATAGGAACTACAGACAAGTATTACATGATGTTTTACCTTGGGTGATCAATCTTTGAACGACGAAGGAAAGCAAGGAGGACGAGAATTCCGGGCAATGGGATGACACGTTTATCTTGTGAGTATAGTTTTCGTCGTAGTGAGAAAGGAACGACTGTCTTCCTTCGATCTTTGGTGTGGCTAGGGGGGGAGACTACTTAGTCACGACTGGCGAAGCATGTCAAGTCGACATCAAAAATCAGGTTCACGTTCGCGACATGCAAGCCTGGACACCATCGTTGTTCTACTAAAGACTCGGGGGGAGATTCTTCGATCATTGAAACATGTGAGAACCAGCAGACGGTTACGTTCAGTCTTGAATCTATTGTCCAACATACTAGAAAGTGATTGCAAAAAACATGCTTAATTCCAAACTCGAGAACCTTTTTCCTATTTCAATACCGTTTCACAAACGCATGATAAGCTGTTTGATACCCGACATCCAGAGTCCGATGTCGTCCGTCTGAGATCCCCTAGTGAGTAGATCAACGTGAATGGTCAACGCGACTTCACGGTCGTGTGCTCCCATCGCTAGAAAGAACGACGGATGAGTCAACATCGTGGAACACGTGCTCAAGGAAAAAAAAAAAAAAAGAATGCCATACCTTGGATTAAAATGAGCAATTGATCGACGACAGACTTGGAGAGCGTTTCGCAATTGAGCGCGTCGAACAAGGGATTGATACGGCGCTCGAGGTCATCGACCATCCTCTTTTGCTGGGGCTACGAGCAACGAATCATTCAACACCGTCGTTTAAAAGGCGAGACAAAGAGGACGAATGGATACGTACGGGTACGGTGTGCTTCAAGTGCATCAACTGCTCGGTCAACACGTCGTAAATCGGGAGTGCAGACTCGGGAATGTGGGTGCGATCACCAGGGGCTAACGCCAAATCAGTCGACATCGACTCATCTGCATTACACCGTACTTACGATATTTTGGTGGTGGAGGACCCCTTGGCTGAGCAGGCGCGCGCGCAGGTGGAGGTGCAACGCTAGGTCCACCCGGAGGAGGTGCATGCTGTTGCTGCTGTTGCTGTTGAGGTGGCGGAGGTAAACCACCCAATGCGTGTTGACTCTGAGGAGGTCCTCTCATCTGAGGCGGTCCCATGGGAGGCTGTTGGCCCATCGACGGTGGTGGTGGACCGTATGGTCCTGGCTGTGCATGGGGATGAGGATGAACCTGGGATGGAGGCGGCGCATACGGTCCTTGAGTAACCTGTGGTGGGGGAGGTGCGTACGGTCCTGGTTGTTGTTGTGGAGGCAACGGTGCTTGACTATGAGGGGCATACGGACCATGGTGTGGCTGCTGCTGCGGCATTCCAACTGGACCTGTAGGACCCGGAGGAGGCGTCGCGCGTGCGTAAGGGCCAGGGGGAGGTACACCAGAACGAGGAGGACCAGGAGGAGGCGTAGCTCTCATGTACGGTCCAGGTCCAGGTGCCTGTCCAAGCGGAATCGTTCCCATCGAAGGAGAACCATACGGTCCACCACCGACCTGGACCTGTGTAGGCGGTCCTCCAGAGACCGGAGTCGACCTAGGAGGTACTCCCACACGCTGAGGTGGCGGCGGTGGTGGCGGGAGAGTCCGATTCTGAACACTCCCAGGTCGTGGAGGGGGTGGCAGAGCTGTATGTTGACCGTGTCCTTTGTATGGAGAACCTGGTGTGGTCGGTGGAGAGTGCGTCGCGTTGGGGAAGGGAGAAACGATGGCCATTGGCTTGCCGATATTGAGCTGACTGGGGGTGTTACGACGGTCGGTTTTGACAACAGGGGCATCGTTCCAGCCACCGTTAGAGTCACGATTAAGTGGTACCGAGGGAACGGGTGGTCGAGTGGGGGGTGGAATGGAAGCCGAAGTGAGCATCGCTGGCTTCGCGAGCTGAGCAGGCACGTACGGGTTATAGGGTTGAACGGGCTGAGCGGGTTGGTATACAGGCTGAGCATGTGTATACGTAGCAGGTTGAACAGGAACGTATTGGCCAGTTTGCGCAGGAACCGCAGGAACAGGCACGTTCGCAGGTTTATAACCCCCACCAGGCCTTGCCGTCGCGCTGCTCCCAGTAGTAGCAGGAACCTCGCGAACGGCAGTCGACGTTGACACCTGCTGAGCATGCCCAGATAAAACCATCAACCGCTCGCGAACCGCCGCAAAGTCCAACGCAGAGCCAGAGTACTTCTTTGGCGTCAGTTTGAGGTACTCGGTGGCTTCCTTGACGAGACCTTGAGCAGCCAACATCTCCGCATACTCAAAGTATCTGTCATAAAGTGCCGCGAGCTTAAAGGTCTTGATCCCGCCGTCCGTATCCGCGGCAGACATCGACAAGTCCGCATCGACGTACCTGACAGCACCCCGGAAGACGGTCACCTTCTCAATGAACGTCTGCAAAGCATGTGCGTGAGTCGCATAACGCGACGTAGACTCTGAACCATCCACCGCATGGACTCGGTGACTCTCCTCCTCCGCAAGTTCTTCGATCCAGAGATGAACCAATCTCTCGAGACGACCAGCAGCGAGATACGTCAACGTGGCTGTCTTCCTGAGTTCTAGGGCCGCCGCAACCGTCTCTTCCGAGTCCTCCTCACTCTCCTCGCGAAGAACCCCAGCTTGGAACTCGAGTCGCGCCCCAAGCTGCTCTGCAAGTCCTCCAAACTCGTCCGCGGACGCAAACGTGCAAAGAACGACGAAGACTTCTGCCCATTCAGAAAGATCGGCATTCTGAACGATATCGTCGAGATCGTTGGTGACGATGCTCTGGAAGAGACGAAGGTAGGGATGTTCGGTGGTTTGATGCTCAAAGTATGCTTTCTGAGTGCGTTGCAAGAGTTCGTCGCCACCTTTGATGGCAAGGAGGAGTGCATCGGCATAACGTTCCGCGGAAAGACAAAGTTCGACGGCGCTCGAGAAGTCTCCAAGGACCAACGCGCGCGTGATAAGCCTATCCGTCTCGCTTTCATCAGTGGGGTAGATCCTGAACGTGTTGCTCTTCATGCTGAGACTCTCGCTTGCACTAACCACGCTAGACGGGCCACTTCCAATCGTAGCAGCAACGCTCGAGTCGACGCCATAGTTCGTATGAGGGACGACGATCGTTTGCGAATCGTTGGCATCCGTGTCTTGAACGGCAGCCATGGTGCTGAAGAAATCAGCCCCAGCGCCTGCACCGAAACGACCAAGAGCGACGTCGTCACCAAAGAGCGAAGGCGCAGTGGTAGTGGATTCCCCATCAGCGGGCGGGACATCAGAAGTAGACATCTCCGAGCTCGTCTTCTCTGTATCCGCCGCGTCGATCTCCGGCTCTGGCTCCAGTTCGGGTTCGGGTTCGGGCTCAACGAAAGAAACCACCGGATCTCGCGCCGCAAAGCTCTCTCCTTCGTCCGCTGTGTAGCTGAGCATGGCCGCTCCAGACGTACACTGTTCTGCACGTGCCTCCTTGAGCTTCGCAGCAGCTTCTTCGATCCGTGCTCTGATCTCTTCCTTTGAATACCCCAGAAGCGTAACCAGCTCTTCCCTCGAGTTCGACCTGAAGAGTGACAACAGGGCTTTCCACGTTCCCTCAGCTCCTGTCTGAGCATCGATGCTCCCCTGAGCGAAACCTTCTAGGTCACCCTCCGCTTCAGCAGCTCGCAACTTCTTCACTCGTTCTACAACACTTTCCTCGCTGCTAACCCCTCGCAAGTGCACGACGCTGCTCTGCGTCTTACCATAAGCACCCGCGAGGTTGCTCACGGTCACCAACTTGCCACCGAAACCGAAAGAGGCAGAAACGGGACGACGGAGCCAGCGTGGGGGTTGTTTCAGGCTAAGACTGAATCCTTGTCCAACTTGATCCGTAGGGAGGGATCGCAAAGGTTCATCGAATAGTTCAGCACCGGACGGTTTGGGCGTAGCAGGCACGGAAGACGGAGCGTCATTGGTGGATTGCAGCGAGTGTATGCCGATGGTACCAGAGAAGAAGGCGGTTGCCAGAAGGTCGGGGTTACGCGGGCACCATTCGACTTGGAATGCCCAGTTATCTGCGGAAGGAAGCTGATACGCGGTGATCAATCAGACACTCGGGTCACCACACATGGAGAATTTTCGTACCTCGCCAATAATCTCTGAAGTCTGCGGGTTCCAACACAAGGCGCGATTGTCTTTCCCGCACGACAGGAGCAGATCTGCATCTTGTTTACACCAAGACAATGAAAGCACGCCTTTCTCATGACCGGTGAGGATCTTGAAACGTTGTGTAAGCACGCGATCATTAAATCAGGACATGGCTCCTCACCTTCTCTGGTGCACGGGCATTACGAAGATCCCATACCATGATGACGGGCGACATGTCGTCCTCAGAGGCAGTAACGAGACGAGTAGCCTGAAGCGCAATCAGCAAAGCCGTTAAACGAGCGATACGCACTTACATTATCCGGATGCCATGCAATCGCACTCATTCCTCGCCGTCCTCCGACAGCCATCCCGCTACCGACAGCACCTCCAAGGGTACCTGCTCCACCACCATATGCCAGGGCAACGACTTCACGTTTTCCACGGAGATCCCATACGACCGAGTACCCAGTACTACTTGTACCAGCAAGAACATACTGTACTTGTTGATTCCAGGCTACGGACGTGATCTCGTCGAGTTTCGAGCTGCGGCTTCCCGGTGTAGGAGAATAAGGCTTGGAAGGATCGTTGAGGTCCCAGATAAAAACCTACGTGTCGATACAAACGCGTCGTCAGTCACGGGTGCGCGAGAGTAGATGCGATGACGTGTAGCATAGCAATCGAAGCGCTGGACACTAACCTCTCCGTTGACAGCACCCGAAGACAAGAGGTTCGTCTGTATTGGGTTAAAATCCAACCCGCGAACGGGTCCGGTGTGTATCGTGTTGCGAAGGATGAGGGATTCGGATAGGCTAAAGAAACGGAAACGTGATCAGTGACAGCTAAGCGGACGAATGGAAAACTATGGACTCTGCCTGTGCGATGATCTTTTCAGGATCCCACAGAGAAAGCTCGCCGTTCTCCATGCCTGCAGCAATGACGCCGCGTGACCGGTCCTTGTGAACTTGTCCCCATGCGATGCGGTTGAATCTGTAAGGCCATGCAACTCAACGCGCGCAAAGAAGAGACTAGGACGGTGTAAAATCACCTCGACGTATCCGTGACGAGACCTATGGGCTTTGAATATCCATCGACACCAAGGTAGAGTTCGTTCTTGTTCATAAAGTCAGGTTGCCATATTTCGAGTTGAGATTCATTGGAGAAAGACTCGTCGAGTGCGCCAGCGACGGTGCCGGTCGCGATGAGAGGAAGCGGGGATGTTGGCGACCAGGCGAAGGTCGCAGACCTGTAAATTTCCTTTTGCTTCATGCTCTACCTCGATGTCCAGATCCAAGTTGCTTTACCCTAATAAAACTCGCAGCTGCAGTCGTGTCCAGATCCATCACGTGATCACCACTGATGAGTGTAGACTAGTTCGAGTTCAAATTCCAGTTCTACGGAACAGGGTATAGTAGAGCTCTTCTCCAGCATTCAATCCATTACTTTCGCTACTACCAACAGGAAAAGTACATGACATCCACCCTGACCAGCAATCACCGGATACCTATCAAAAGATCGACATCAGCGCCAAGTTCATCTCAAAAGGATGAGTAAAACCTCAGCAAAAAAAAGTATCCATCATCAAAGATCGGACATATGCTTGTATAATAATACTAGACATCCTCGAAAGAGATCGGACAAACGTTGGAGAACGATGCTCACCTCGTACTACCGTGCCGGACTCCGGAGTATCCATTGAATTTTACCTGAAAAACATCGCGTCAACAAAAGACCGGAGATGTAGAACGAAAAAAAGAAAAGAAAAATCAGCTGGTGATGCATGTTCGAGCAATGGATCATGTAGATCGTTCACCAAACTCGGTATGGAAAAATATCATCATCAATAAAAAAAACACACAGGACTCGTACTCACCACCACGTTCTCAATATACCGTCAAATGCTAGTCGGTGCTTCCTCGACTTTTTTATACCATCGATTTCAACTCCGCCTCTGACGGGGTTTGAACACGAAACTATAAATTCACCTTTCCTTTTTCCTTACTGATCTCGTCGACTCTGGTTCGTCGTTCAACTCGATGGGGGTGAGTACAATACCTTTCCTCTCTCCGTTCAAAAATACGCGCGACCCCATCTCTCTATGATGAATCAATCAGTTCTGCTTCCGAACAGAGACCCAAATCTCTTGTGGACAACCCTACCAATAACTCTCAATTCTGATCCTCTTTCTCTCTCTCATCCTCATCTTCTCCAACTCGTTCTAACCACACCCCTCCCCCCACAGTCATCCGATCTTGAATCACCCACACACGCACGTACGCATTCAGTAGGTAAGCACCAACACTCCCCCATCACCCACATCTTTCTCCAGGACGAAAACATAGTTCATCCATTCTTTGAGTTCTGCCCTCGCCCCTCACTCTCTCCCCGAGCGCCGCTCTTCACAGAGTTAATGCATCAACTCGCCCCGTCTTGGGGTAGTCGTGCTGGCATTTGGGAGATGTAGTAGGTCGAGGGACATGAAACCCTGGCTTTTCTGATCTTTTTTATTTTTATTTTGGGAGGACCATGTCAGTTTTGGAGAACGTGAGACTGACCGTGCTGTTTTTTTGGTAGGTGTATCGACGTTCGTTCGTCGGCGTGATCGTAGTCGTAGTTGATTTGAATGCAATGACATTATGATTCTCCGTCGTGCTTGCTCGCTTGAATCGTGATTAATCCGGATGAACATCGCTCGCTCGACCATGTAATTAAGTAGTTCAAACGCACTGAGGGGAAAATTCCACAAGACGACATCCATTCATTTTAATGATGGAGAAAAAAAAAGAAAGAAAAAAAAAACCACAAGACGAATCGTCCCTTTCCACAAACGAATCCAAACTCTACCACGTCCCTCCCCACACAATACACGACACGCGGTCAACCATCCCCATCCCCATTCACACCCATCCCGCTCTCCAAATCCTTCCCATCCAACGCTTCCTGAATCATCGAAATCGTACTCTCCAAACTCCTCCTCCTCGTCGACGGACTCGTCATCGTCGTTCCCAAACTCGCCTGTCGTCCATGTCGTCCCCTAAACGGAACTCGACTCGGTGACACTGGCGACGATGGACTTGCCGTTACACCACCACCACCACCTGGAATAGACGTGCCACTGGGAGGCGTACTAGGCAACGTGGAAATAGATCCCGAATAAAGCGCAGCAGCCAACGACGCTTCGATACTCCCAGATGACGAAAAGGGGAGATCGCCCGGAAAAGCAGCTTCGGGAAGAGATTGGGAATGAGCGTGTTGAGCGAAAAACGCCTTGGCTTCTTCAGCGTCGAATAGGTCAGGTGGTAGACGTTCGTTTTCAATGTCCGATTTTCGTCTGGGAGTATGAATCGTTGAATAAGAGATTGACATGTGTGAGAGTGAGTGAGAGAGAGAGACGTACGCGTCTTCGAAACCGGAGATGGCATCCTTGATACCCTCCGTGCCCAACGCCAACGTTCCATAAGGCAGTTCACCAGATCCTGCTATACTCTTGAGCTCCGACACCTTCTCCGACTCTTCTCTGCAATACCAACAGCTCGTCATCGTAAATGGAACAAGTCACAGCAGACGACGCACCGGAGAAGAGCAAAGACGCGTGCCATCCGTCCAACAGCCATAATCTTGTTCTTGATAATCTTTCTCCGCTCAGCGGATTCTTCCTGTTGTTGTTGCGGTGCAGGAATAATCTCCTCTTCAGACTCTTCGAGCTCTTCTTTGCTACATGTATTAAGAACAGCGACCAGCATGTCCGTGACTTGCCACACCATCATCAGCGTCACACGCAAAACGACCAAAAAGAAAAGCGAGACGACACATACTTTTCTCCCCGACGAACGGTAAACTCCACGTAAAGACGTCCATAAAGTTCGGTAACCAATATGGATGCGGCGTACAATTAAATTGACGAATGTTCATCACGTTGCTCTCATATTTAAGGACGGCAGCTTTGTTGTTGTAGACGTCCAGATAGTTGGGTGCAGAAAAGATCGTCATCACGGATGGGAATCCCGTCGTCTTCGTCTTGCGGTACATACGATACCTATGCAAAACATGAGACACGAGACACGAGACGTGTGAGGGTGACGATCGGCAAAATGGAGGGATCGCACGTACCCTGCATCCTGAGCCTCGTGTGCGCGAATGATCGAAAGCAGATTATTACGTTCGAGGAATTGACATGCTGCTTGGTACCTGCCCCCTCAATGTCAGCACACCAGCACTCCTCCCAACCCAGAAACAGACGCACGTGAAGAAATAAGAACACCCTCTAACGTGATTATGCAAAAACGCCTCGTTCGTTTTCTCTTGTCCAAAATCCTCCACAGGATCTGACCACAGGATGTCACACATCAATCCATGGGTAGGGGGTTCGCGGAATCGGTCGATCTAGGGATAGGGATAGGGACGTCGATGAATCATCATGTACATGCGCTCGGGTGACATAAAACAAGACACGTACGGCACGGATATCGTCCATCGTGTTCAGCTCGGGTGAGAGTCCACCGTGTATGCACAGGAATTGTTTGTTCATGACGGCGGCGAGTGGAAGAGCGCAGAATGATTCCATACAGGCATCGTAGATACGCTCCGAGTACTTGTGTTTACCTGATCCAAAACGAGGGGTGAGCGTGTCGTATGGAGAGAAAGAACCCGAAAAAGAACGAACACTCGAGCTTAAATGTGAAGTAATCTGTCAGATGCCGACACTCGTGGTTACCACGAAGTAGGAAAAGGGTGTCGGGGTACCATATCTTCAACGACCAGAGGTACAGCACGCACTGCATCAGCGGGTGTTGTTAGCAACCTGTCGAGGAAACGACGAGAGAAGATGACGATCCACCTCGATGCTGAAATATCCTCTGTCAACGTAGTCCCCGAGGAAGAGGTATCTCGTATCAGCAGGGCTCCCACCGACTTCAAACAATTTCATGAGGTCATACTAATCACGGCGACCTCTCGTCAATTCACAACGCCACATTGAAACAGAACGCCGCCCACGCACATATTGGCCATGGATATCACCACAGACTAGTTAATCAACGGAGACGGCCGTCAGCATGAGATGCGACTCGATGTAGCAAACACCCGAACCTGTGATCGGTGCATCGACTTGAAGGACGTTAGGCTCGAGCCGCAGGACAGCTGTCGCCTGTTCAATGATCCATATCGCATGTTCCTCACTTAGCCGTCCCTCTCTATAAAAATGGTTTTTGAGGAAAGCGATGTCTGGTTTTGTAGGATCGTGTTTTGAAAAAAACTGAGCGTCCGTTGGGATATTCATCGCTGGAGCTTGGACCTGTAACGAACGGCATGAGCGGTCGACGACGACGGGGACATACAGGATGGATAGGAATGTCCCCGTACATCTTTGATCACCCGTTCTTGAGTACTTATAACATTGCCATCTTCGAGGACGTGTTGAGTAAAGTCGACATTGGAGGGTCGTCGGCGATGTTCTATCTGCTCGATGGCTTTCTCGACGTGAGCTTGGGTGATTGGCATGGTCTCAGACGACGTGCTCAGTGCACAGGACGGCGGGCACGGAGGAAGGTGAGAGTAAATGAAGAGGTGTGTGGCGGGGTTCAAATGATGGTTAAGTACTTGGCGAGGAGGTTCAAGGTATCATGCGACGTGACTGATGACGGAAGTTGGCTATTGAATTCCGTAGATGGTACTCTCAAACGATAACGAGGGATGGAATCTAGTACATTATTGATGACAGCGTACACTCGTGGAGTCCTTTGAGGGCCAATCTATTCATGCGTGAACTCATGAGCCAAAATATGCTCCCAGGACATGGTTTGCGATATTGAAACCGAGCAGAGATACGACGTAGGTAGCGAAGAGTGGTAGTAACGGAGCGAGAAGGATCTCCGCGCGTATCAAAAACGGCAAAGCTGTTGCGATTCAAGTTCAGTTGATTCGTTTAGCGCCGGACGATACGATATACTTGCCGCTCAGTCCGAGATACACCCCATAGACATATTGAGCGAAACTGAAAAAGGGGTCAGAGATGGCCAGGTACGCGTCAAGTGAGGAGGGATCACCCTGCAAGGTAGAGCGTGTTGCCGACCAGAAGACAGGCCCACTTGTCCTTTGTTATTATTGGAAGGAGAAATAGCTGTACGATGTACAGAGTGAGATAAAAGGGAAAGAATGAGTTTGTGTGGACGTCAAAGGCATATGCCCATTCGACGGACGAATCCGCCAACGATGAGTGAGTGGAAGGGGAGAGAAGAACCCTATTGGCAAAGAGACTAGGAGAATAAAGTCACGGCGTAGGATTGTGAGCACACAGAGAAAACGCACCGAAGTAGAGTCGCGCTTATGAGGCCGACGAGGAGAAAGTCTCGTAGAATCATGATAAACGCAAGTTTTACTGCACCCAAGAAGGCGAAGGAGTACGCCATAGACCAACCGATCGCCGCAGCTGTAAGAAAGGGTCAAAATTGTTTGGGAGGGCAGAAGGCTAAACACCGCACCAAAGAGACAGCCAAAGAGGAGGATGAGAATTGCTGGATCATCTCTCGCCCAGGTATTCTTTGTTTCTGCAAGCGCCGTGAGATGATAACAATGATAGATCCGACACACACACGTTTATGATAGTATACATTACGGTACCTAATTCAAAATTAATTGAGCACACACACCACAGCTCGGGGCTACTCACACTCTCTTTGGGGCGAGACATAGATAGGACAATTGCCATAGGGCTAATTCGAAATCCTGGGGACAAGATTGGCACGAAACGAATAGAACAAGAAATGCACGGACCATCTGCTGAAACCGATGTAACCTGCGAAATATGAGGGGTACACGGCTGGAGAGGGTGACATTGGGGGAAGTGAGTGGTAGTATCGGCATAATTCTCTGTATTCGTTCTCGTAGCAGCGACGACTGGCGGCATCTCGTCGGGGTGTGAATTATTCGATCGGCGACTGATGATAGGTTCCTTCATAAGGCGACGAGCTTTGACGCACCGCCCGCCATGGCAGACGATACGGAGGTTCTTGACTGGGGACACGACGAGGAGGACGGTGTAGCTCTACCACCCGGCGAACACAAAACTTTTCCCGAGGATGATGTAGAGGACGCTGTCTCGCTCGGTGGTGACGAGGAGGACGAGTTTTTGACTTACCAGTCTCGCGTCCCACAGCGCACCTCAAACCGCAACAGTTCCCCTCCAAAGACAGTCAGACAACCAAGACAAGACCATCAAAAAAATCACCCAGAAAGCCAAGCTGATCTTCACCGCACTCCCAAGCACCGCACACCTCAAGAGCAACACAACGAGTCGACAGAACAAGCTTCGCTCCATGGTCGGACGTTTGGCAACCTTGTACACGCTTTGCCGCCAAAACCGGTCGTCTCTGGTCTACCGTTCGTTCATCCCTCTCACCCGTCTATCGTTGAAGCTACAGCCATGGCTAGTCGTCTTGACCGCGACAAGAGGAACGGCGGTGCCTCAAAAACTGCTGCTCCGGATTACCTAGACCCGCTTCCACCGGGCTGGGAAGTCAGATACCCAAGAAGTGGTCGAGGCGTGTACTATTATAACATCCTCACAGAGCAGTCCACATGGACTCGTCCTGCTGCTCCTTCTCGCGAGATGCGTCGTCGTGATGACCCACTTGACACCTCATTGCCAGGCAGGCGCGACGAACCGATGGCGTTGGCACGTATAGGTCGTGCGGACAGTGCAGACATGTCCTACGACGATCGTCACTATCGACCAGCAGAGTCTGGTCGCAGGGAGGAGCGCTCCGCGCCCTCGACTCAACTCATAGATTCCTACATTCCAGGTTCTTACTCTCCTAACCCAAGGAACAGTCGGTCGTCGCCCCCACCACCGCGTACAAGAGACAACGAACACGCTCAGCCACCTCGTCGCCCACCGTCCCCGCTCGGAGATCGAGACGGTCCTCAAGGTTCTCATCGCGAAGCGCCTCCTCTCGCCCCTACGTTGTCTGCCAAAGATCGTACTTGGGTCGCGAACGACATCGTACCATTGGACCGTCCCAAGGAACGCAAACAACTCGATCATCCCGCTCCCCCAGAAACCGAGCGCCGCAATCTACCACGGGACACTGACAGATCGTCGACTCTAAGTACGTTATCCGCCTCCTCCCCTCCCCCCACCTCTCGTACTCGGCCCATATTCTCGTCCCGAGGTGGAGGACGAAGCGTCACGCAGACGTCTCGCGAAGCCTTGGGAGCCGAGCTGTGCCATACGATACCTTGTTCCTTTTTGTTCGACTTCTTCCTCGCATGGACACACGGACGCTCATCTTGGATCCCTATCTTCTCCCCTTTTGCATTTTCTCTTGTTCCCCCTTTTACATCTCCCATCCCCTCTTTCTTCTCTAGGACCGAGGTCGCCCGTCTCCCACTCTCGTGACTTTCATGAACCTGCAAGTGTTCCACCCGCCCCGATCAAGCCATCACAGTCAATATCAGAAATGCCTCTCGCCGGAAGACAGAGCCATTTCTCGCATGTCGACGCTCCTGATGAATTTAACCACCGCCAGCCGGAACCCCGCGATGGTGGCATGCGCCGAACTCGCACCGACGACACCGTGACTCACGGCGCCAGCTATCCTGACGACATTCCAAATGCTCGCACACGCTCTGACGTACGCAGGGACGACGATACGCTTCCCCCTCCCGCGGATGTACAACGTACGTTTTTCAGCCATCCTATGCGACACCCAACCTCATGTCAACGTCGACTCGCGTGTATGCGCCGTTTCTTGCTTCGTTGTTCTCCTTCCTGTGATATCCAGGGTCAGGATCAAGGAAAAGAACACCGCTGCCTCCACAGGATGAGGCATTCCGGCCGAACGCAAGATCGGCTCCTGCTCAACGCGACGGTGGATACCTGTCAGCACCGATGGGCCCGGCTGCCTCTTTGCGTGAAAGTCGGAATAGTCGTCCAGCGTCGGTTGACCGACCACGCAGACGCAGTCCTTCACCACCACCGCCTCAAGCGGATTATTCTACAACTGATCGTGTCGATCGTGACCGTGATCACGCGCGTTCTCGCCGTTCCAAGTCATCTGCTAATGGGCGGGGTGTAGAGTCAGATGTTGCGCATGAACATGGCCATGACGTTACAATGGATATTGATGATGCTCCTCCACCTAGATCATCTGACCCACCACCGAAACACAATCTCCCGAGACGGCCAGTTCAGCAGGATGAGGCCCCTCGATTCCCGAGGGCGATGTTACCTGCGGAGAATGAAGGCTTATCAAGAAGTATGGAGTAGTCTTTCCCTCTTCTGCTGTATTTGTGACTGAGGATTCTGTGCAGGCACACCAGCTCCTCGTGAACCTCGGGATACGGCTGACTCGAGGCATCGTTCGTCTGTCGATGAACCTTCCCGCTCGAGTCATGGTAGAGAACGACAAACGACGGAACGTCATTCCATCGATCAACATCTTACTCCTGTGAGTCATTTCCACCTTGCGCCGACCCGCGTCTCAAATCTTTTCTTAATTCAGAAACAGCCAAGTCGCGCTATCGAGGCAAGGCCCCCTCCGCCTTCCGGATCAACCCCCCGATTGTCGGGGACGAACAGTACGCCCATCGGTACTAGGAATAAGTACGCGGGTGATCCACCGACCCCACCAGCTCCACCCGTACAACCGAGCGGTAATCGTCGTCGAGGTGCGGCTGTGTCGGGAAGCAATACGGAGCCTGTTGGTGCTAGGCAAAGCCGTTCCGGTAAGGATTACGAGCGGCCTGTGAGTATCGTTGTTGCTTTCGAAATGGTTGTCTAATTCGCTGCTCGTAGCCTCACCTCGATCCTGGCGTGGCTGAACGAACGACTGAGCGAGGTGGCCGGCGCGAAGACGCCCGTCCGTCTCCCGTAAGAATTTTTTCCGTCTTTGATCACCAGCCAATTGACAAGCCGCCTTGTACAGCCAAGCAACCTGCGTGCTTCGTCTCCGATGGAACCAACAGCACTTCCAACTCGTCCTTCGCGAGCTTTGTTGGGAACTGTGAGTTTTCATTCGCCTACCTACTCTGGTTCTCCCCGCTTACGTCCATGCCTTTCAGTCTCGATTTGGGCCACCCGTCGCCAAGGACAGCACCGACCCAGTGCGCCCCAAGAGGAACATATCCTTGGAAAGCATTGTTTCTGAGCCGTTACCGCCGGAAGGTGCTTTACGCGCTGTCACCCCTCCTCCGCCTTCGAGAGAATCGTCGATGGAGTCCACGCACGAAACCCATAGCACGCTCCCTGCTCGACCAGCTCATTTACCACCTCGACCAGAGACGCCACCTCGGGGTTATCAACATCGTTCGGAAGAAGAGAACAGACAGCAGCACCATCGTCGGAAAGTGGCAAGTCCGATCGTTGAACGTCGTGGACATGATGTTGAAGCAAGTTCACGTCAACGACCGTCTTCGCCTACTGTGCCGAGGAAACGAACGATGGATACGTACGTCTCAGAACCCGTTCCTGCTCCTCGCGACGCTCGAGAGGGAGGTTCTCGGGTAAACCATCGTGATGTAGACGTCCACGTGCCATCTGCACCTGTACCGGTGGTGCGGGACGAAGATAGAGTTCGTGCGCCACTGATTATGCACCCTGAGCGAGCGCTCATGCTCCAAGTCAACGGGTTACCTCCCCGACCGCCCAGCGCTCTTAGCCGTCCGCGCACTGGTCGATCTTCACGACGTGACAGACGAGAGGATCGAGAACGTGCAGAGCCCTTGCGTGGTCACGGTGGTGGTGGAGGAGGAGGAGGAGGGTTCACTTCTGTCTCGCCTAGTGGTGGTGATCGACAGCGTTATCCTGATCCGTTGGACGAGAGAGGCGATCGAGGGATGAGCGGTGGTGGTGGTGGTGGTGGTGGGTCGCTGTTGGACAGATTGACGTCGCCGATGTTGAGAGATAGGGTGCAGTTGCCTTTGAAGAGGGACCGGGAGGAAATGTTGTTGGGTGGGTCTGGTGAGGTGATTGTAAATCCGGACGTTGAAGAGCATGATGGGTCGAAACGGGCGAGGAGGCGAGCTGGCGGAGGAGGTGGAGGAGGAGGTGGAGGTACGAAGGCGAGGAAAGGAAGACGTTGAAAGGGGGAGGTTCGACGGGGGCTATGATATATTAATCTCGAGCTTGTGATACGTTTCCGTTTTCTTGCACACTTTCTTTTTTCTCCCCTACCATGTTACGAGCTCTCGTGGGTCGTTTCTCTTCGTTTTTCTTTTTGTCGTTTGCGGCAACTCGACTCGATCCGTTTTTTTTACAAGGGCGTTTTCGACGTGACGCGTATATTGGCATTCATTCGTTCGTACTCTCTTACAAAAATCGTCATTTGGATATAATCAATCACTTTTGACTGAACGATGACGAGCGCCCAGCTTCCTGTGCAAGCTTGGAAAAGACTTTGGGTTTCCAATGTTCGTGTACGAAATCAACGTCTTCCCTCGGCATCCACCATTCCAAGACCAGAAAGAAGAGACGATCGACGACGAGGATGGTGGTGTATATCAACCCCGCGAACGGACCCAAACTCATCGTCCTAAACGATGAACGAGTAAGCGAGATGTTTCCGTGGCAAGCGAACGAACGAAGGGGAGGGGGGGGGGGGACAAACGTACCTCTTCACGCGCGTCCAAAAATCGATCTGTTCCGATCGTATCACGGTCTCATACACCGCCTCTGTTCGTTCTGCGATCTGTATCCAATCGTAGAACCGTTTGACGCGTCGGTGGGCTTTAAAAGGGTCGTGGTCGTTTTGGGTGACGAGTTGGATAGCTTCTGATATCGCGCGGAAGACGTCTGTTTCGTGGGGGTAGGGTTAGTGTGAGTGTGAGCGTGGGTGTGGGTGTGGGTGTGGGTGTGAGGTTAGGAGGACAACGGGATTTTGCTCACCATCTTCGTCGGGGTTGGCGAACGAAATCATGTCCTCGGGTAAAATCTCAGGTACGCCTCCTACACGGGTGGAAACGACGTAAAGACCTGTACATGCAGCTTCTAGGATGGCGATTCCGAAAGATTCGGTGAGTGATGTGTTGAGGAAGATCGAACCTCGGATCAGGACCTTGGGAGTGTGTGTCAAGGAGGGGGAAGAGAGATGATGAAAATGAACTCACGTTGCGGACGTCTCTGTGTCGAACGGGGCCTAGGAGTTCGATTCGGTCTTGGAGAAGGTGACGTTCTCGGACTTGTAGCAAGTCGTTCAATTTCGGCCCGTCTCCGCCTGAAAAGTGGTGGGGTAACCAGAGCGTTGAAGAAAGAAAAAAAAGGGAGGTAGTCGAAAAAGGAAAGCTTGGACTCACCGATGATGAAGTTGACGTTTGGGAAAGCGGCACAGATGCGTGGGGCGGTGGCTACTAGCAGATCGATACCCTTGCGGTATGCCAAGCGTGATATTACGACGATGTTAACTGTGTTGGTGACGTCTTTGATGTGCTTTTCGTTCGTGATGAGCGCGTTTGGGAACTTACTGGTTTCTAGAGATCGAGGCTGGGGTGACGGGGCGAACTGTTCAGCGACGAGCGCGTTAGGGATTGTGTATACGCTCGGTCGCACGACGGACACGGATGGGTCATCTTCCGAGGGTTCGAATAACTGACCACGCAGAACCGTATTCTCTCGACTATGGTACGCCATTCGATGTTCGTCAAGATGCGAAGACACGGTTTACCTCTCGAACTTACCCAGTGTGTGACACGCAAATGACAGCGTCGACGTTTTTGAGAGCAGCCGCCAACAACTTGTTGGTCAAGATGCTCGCCGCATCCTCGAACCCAAACAAACTATGATCCGTAAACACGGTTCGGATACCGAAAAGGTGTGAATGTAAGATGCCTTCCTGTCCGAGCGACGATAGACTCGCGTGCGCATGTATCAAGTTGATGTGCTCCCTCAGGACGATGGTTCGAAAGTAGGGTAGGAACGTGAAGTAGTTTGGTAACGTCGCGGAAGACGCGATGGTCGTAAACGGGATGTAGTATACCTTGAGAGAGGGTAAGAGCCAACGAACGCCGACGCGATCTGGAGGGTGACTATGCGTGATGACGATGACTTTGTGACCTCGGCGTATGAGGTTCGCGCTGAGCATGTATATATGGTTTTCTACCCCACCCACGTTGGGGTAAAAGAAATCGGATATCATTCTGTGGGAGTCGTAAGGTATGCGACTCGCAGAAATATGCATGACACGTACGCGATTGAAAGTGTGCCATCCTGCATTGCACAGTGACGGTTCAGGTTGAAGAATGATGATAACAACGTGAGGCTTCAACAGCTGCCGTCACGAGTCCCTGAGCAAAGTGTATGTCTGCCGTTGGCTAAAAGGGCCATGATATGGGTGTAACTACATACTTTCACTGCCAACGCTTGACACAGTGGATTCTGAAACTGCGGATGCCAACTCGGAAAAAAAATAGTTCAGCGGAGGATCGAACTCCGAACCTTCTGTGTGTGAGACAGAAATCATAACCATTAGACCACTGAACTGGTCAGACGTGCAATCAAAAAGCCACTCTAGAGTTTAATTGACTCGCCAGGTCAGTACTGACCTTGTTTCCCAAACATAATGGCAGGATAAAAGACTCCGGACAAAGTACGCGAACCAGCACTTGTCTCTGGCTGTCCGTCGTAACTTGTACTACGTCGAATCCCCACTCGCGTCACGTTTGCAGTCAAGTCACTCTGACCAAATAGTCTCCCCTAGGCACACCAAAGATCGAAGGAAGACAGTCGTTCCTTCTCTACTGATTAAATGTGGCAGTTGAAGGAAGCGGAGGGTACTTTTTTCCTCCACTGGCGCTTCCCGTTTCCGCTCGACAAATTTACTTCAACGCTGCTGGTATTCGGTCATGGTACGCACAAACGTTTTTGTGGCTCTCAGAACAAATCACCGACACACCCGCAGAATCACTGATATAGTATGTTGAACAAACGGAGACCGCGACTCCGACTCGGCCTACGTGACGACGTAATAAGAACCTACAAATACCTGACGAATACTGACGAATGACAGACACGATACTTACGTTCACTTCTTTTCGCTACCCTTGGAAGCACTCCCGCCTGCGGTGCTACCCCCTGTTCCTCCCGAGCTCTGGTCCTGGGCCTGAGCCTGAGCATGACGCTCAGCAGCTCTCTGGGCCCGCTCTTTGAAATCACTGTTGGTACCGGTTCGATCCTGCATATATCATTTAGATCCAAAAGGACCTCCATCTCGACATGAAGTCCGGGTCACTCACCGCGTGGGACTGTATCCGCGCCGCGGCGGTCTTGTCCATTTGGTGAATCTTTTGGTTGGTCATTGGTATACGCGGCAAGTTCAATCAAGTGTTGGTTGCTCACGTCAAGTTGGCAGGGAGGGCTTTTGGTTTTATACCGTGTATGCGGCCTCACCTCCCGAGTTCCGGGAAGGAATTTCAAAAGGTCGGTGGAACTCTCGACTTCGATGCAGGTATTGCGGCTGGCAAGCGGGGAACCCTTGCTTCCATGGACGTTCTGGGAAGAGAATTTCAAAACGTCCATGTGGAACTTTCAACTTCGATGCTACTAAGAGGCAGTTAACTGCTCGTTCGCGTCACGGTGATCAACGATGTCTCCCAGAAGATATGATCCCCATGGTTAAACCACACTGTCGCCGTCACGATAAGCGTTGGGGTGCAGAGCTTTTGAAATGTATCCCTGTCATATCCGCGTTCAGCTCACCTTGTCTCCACGCGAACGCTCCGATATCGAGTCGAGAGCATTCACGGTCGGTGGAGGTTCGAAGGCTGATTCAAGAGGATATTTGAAAGTGGCCGAGGCTCCTTTGTAGGATGCGGTATCGGTCTCGATTCCACTGACCGCAAGACCTTGAGGAGATTGCCGAATGGTCTCTTTGGTTGTAGCCTCCGTTCCCCCTCCCACATGCATGTTCTACAGTGAGTTTCCCTGTAATGCGAGAACAACTGAGGGGGGATTCGTGGTTGAACGTTGAACTGGCGTTCAGTTTCATCAATTCCTTCGCATCTCATTGCCCTCAAATTTCAGCCATCCTCGAACGTGCTGTGAAAAAGTCCCCGAAATCACGAATGTTTTCTTGCGTTGTCCCAGCGTATATAATACAAGTTGATTCTGCCTCGTGAATTAATTATCTTCCTGAGTAGTATTTTCTCCAACCGATACTCCGTCACTTACTGCACTCTACTGAATCGCTTCTCGAAGATGCCCTTGAGGGAGTCCTAATAGAGAGGTAGTGTTGAGATTCCCCAGACGTGACCTTTCCTGTGGGTAAACTTACCGCATCAAAGGTAGCCTTGAAACTTGGGCGCTCCAAGAGGCGGCCAGCATAAGCATGGAACTTTGCGTACTTATCGCTGCCCAATGCTTTGAGAAATTCGGCTCCCTGACCGAGAGGGTACTTTCCCAGCTCGTTCTCAGTAAGTAACTTGAGACGAGCAACGAACGGCGTAATGGCGACGTCGGCAATTGTGTACTGGTCTCCCAAAGCGTAACTTCCCGAGGCGGGCAAGATGTTTTGGATCGCTTCAACACCAGCTAGGAGATCATCATAGCCCTCTCCGCGCATGACAAACTTCGCGTTTCCAGGGTCGAATTTCGAATCAACGACTTGGACGAAGAAGCGGGCCTTGGCACGGAGAACGGGATCTTTTGGGAGTAGGTTTGATTCGGGGAAGAGATCTGCGACGAACTCTACGAGGATGAGAGACTCGGCAAGTTTCACAGACTCGGGTGAGGGGTTCTCAGGAGGAACGTCGGGTCCGCCGTACGCAATAGCAGGCACCTACAGTATGCCACGACGACGACCCGCGAAATCAGTGACTACTACTAATAGCCATAAGGCTTGCCTTCGACTTGCCTTGCTTGCCGGGTTCACTTTGGGAGCATACCACTCAGGTTTGTTTGCAAGATCGACTTGGTAGGCTTTGAAGTTGGCCTTGGCCTCTGCGAGAGCAATCTCGACCTATCTTCCATCAATCACTGGCCCTCGATCTTATGCGGCTCACTAAAGACACACCCTATGCGCGTAAGGGCAAATCTACCCGCGAAATACTAGCCATCAGCTGTGTTCGGTTGTGATTAGGCTGCTATCATGCGTACCTTGGCAGTGTACAGAGTAATGGAGCCCATTGTCAGCGGGGATGTTGATCGATCATGAGAGCGAGGAGTAGCTACTGTACTTATAGTTCGCAAAGAGCTGCTGACAGAGTCCATACAGATAGGTGGATGACGTCATTGTAGTCCGACCTCGCTTGACGTCATGCTGAGTAACAATAACCAACTACGAATCCATGCTCACAAACTTCCGATCCCGCGTTTCTTGTTGGACTCAGTTTTCTGTACCACCCATCTTTCTCCAGTGATCCACGCCATGTGAATGACCTTCCGCCCGAATTCCTCTCGATTGCACATCTTTTATTATAATTCGGGGTCGCAGACTATCATGATATGTGCGATGATGTTATGTAACGGCTTTGGGGGAAACGGTCTTCAACATCTCGGGTGGATGAGTACTAGTGACTACATGCGCCGCCCTGTGACTTCAGTTGGTACTGGCGGCGCAACATAACAATGTCGAACGCGTCCCTCTCGACAGCCATCACTCTGCAACGGTTTATACAGGCGCATTTGAATCTCCATCGCTGACGCTCCGTGAGAATTCATTTTCGAGATCATGCATGTGTTCCCGCCGCGCGAAACGAGTCCCCGCCAGCTGGGACCAGCGGTGGATCTCCTCCGCGTCCAATCCCGCATGCCTACAACTTGGACATCCTTCCAGTTGACGGAAAAAAATCATGTCCTCAACAGACTCTGTGTTGGACACCATACATCATTGGACGACGCATCAGAGACGCAGTGGGGGGCGACAGTGATGGTCTCCGAGAACATCAAGTGCACGGCCAAGCCATGTCCTTCAGTTGAAAGGCTGTAGCTTACAAGCGTGGCTGGACATATTCGAACACTCCTGACACAGGCGTGATTCTCCATAGACGGCGATGATATCTTGTCAAACTTCGCGCCGGAATGATCGATCGCGGCTGCTGCAGTGACTCGGAACGCAAGCATCGATTTCTTCATTTAACTTGGCGACAAGAGAAGCGGCATGATGGGTAGAAGATCGTCGTGTTGTAGCTGCGCACATGCGCAATACAGTCGGATGCTTGCAGCTTCTGTGGTGATTTGACTGATTCTCAACCTGCTTTGCGCGTTCGCATCCTGCCTGCCCACGACCTCAATGCGGTTGAGACCGAGCATGATATGGGATCGATCGTGTGAGACAAGGAGCCTTCGTGCAGCCAAATTCCTAGAAGGCGCAGGAATCGAGCTCGGCTCACATGCAAATTCCCCTGTCTCTAGGATACTAGAGACAGCCGAGGGAAGATCCTGGCTGTAGTGTGTTCTGGTGGGGACGAGGTAGGGTCGAGGGTTTCTAGAGAATACTCTTCAGATCACCCAATCCTATGCTTCCCTCACCAACATTCTCGCAGCACAACGAAAATCCGGAGTGGGGCGAAAGTGCACTGTTCACATTCAAAGCAAGCACAAACTGCCCATGAACGCACACAAATGCGGAGTTTTTTGCAAACTGGTTACTGGACGCCGGCATCAGGGAGGTGGCCCATCAGCACTTGACTACTTGACTCATGTGTGACGTTCGAAGCTGCAAAAAATCTGTTAGCGAGACAGAGATCATCAGACCGTTGCTTACTTGGGGAACAAACCATCAGAAACAGAGATCCCCATGTAGCAGTGCCCAGCAATCGCTTGTCAACGGAGATGAATGGAACTAGGCTGAACCTTCGTGAGCAACAAATGGGAAGTATACTTCATTCTTGCTACGATCCCTAGAAAGTGAAATTGAAGAGCTTGGCCCAGTAGTAAATGGTACACCGATGAAAAAGTCGGATCCGTGATCAGTCATACCAATTCCCAGTCGCGTAAACTTCTGGTTATGTAATAGAAGGCATAGTGTTGGGGCCAACTGGTGGTCTCGAAAGGCTCAACCGGCGATGTAGACATTGGAAACATGGCGACTACGAACACAGTTCTTCAATGTTGCAATTGGCAGCGTGTTTGTGGGAATCTGGGCCACGGGATTGTATTTCGGGTCAAGGTTGAGCAGGATCGCGCCGTATCGGCCGAAACAACAGACGTCATACCACGCCGCTTCGAATTTCGGCCTCCAGCGATTCGGTCAGTCCACGTTACTTGCGAGTTTTGCCAAGGTGTGCTTCAACGAATGTCTTCCATTTGATCACCAGGTCGGTCTGGATGCACCCTTTGTGGAATTTCCTCCCCAACCTGCCACATAGAGGTGAGTTTTGAGTAATATCTGCTTCATCGGCCCATCTTCGATTTGACATGTTGGCACGAATGACACAAAACTGTCAGGCTTCACGGCTCTCCGAATCCACGCACAGCCCTCCCGACATTTTGTCCCTTCAATCTCGGAACTGGAACCCGTGTTACGTGCAGTCCTGAAATTTTCCTTGGTGGACCAAGGTGGAAAAAAAACGATCTTTTACATATGATCTTGCAAGCGACTCGATTACTCTATGCTAACTAATGATGCCGATGCTGCTGTTTACCCCGGCAGGTCAAAATTCACTGGTCCCTGCCAATCAGGCGGTTTACCTTTGAGGTACTGCGGGTCTCACCGGTCTAATTTGGCGGAAGTCATCAAGCCTCACCCTGCCTTATGCCGAGAGGGTTCAGCCAGTTCCTCGCATGTTTGGTCATGCCATATCCATCTTTTTGCGACAGACACAAAACGCCTGAGTCACACTACAATCCCTTTTCCGATCGAATCACTTTCGAGATCGTGCGAGCCCTTATATATATACCTTTCGAATGTCAGCCAGGATGCACACTTCACTTTCCCCGCCCACCCAAGCAGACTTTTTCAACCTTCCATTGTCTTCTATTGAGCGCGTTCATTATCGATCATGTTGAGCGACCGCACGGAGGGACCACTCTCAAAACCATCTCCCGCCTCTACCATCATCGGTGCCGACGAAAAGGTTCTCTATGTAGGTATAATATTATATGTGGCGAGTGGATGCTCATTACAGGCAGGTTGAATTTGAAGACGGAGATCGGCGTAATCCCCATAACTATTCTCTTCTCAAAAAATGGGCAATCACTTTGACGGCCTGTTATTTCGCTTCAATGACCGGTGCATTGCGCTCTGCTGAGAAGTCAAGATCTGTGCTTACGATTCCTTTTAGGCGCAGCTTCGTCGTCATTTTCGATCAGTTCTTCGTCCATGATGCAAGAACTACATTGCACCCAGCTTCAAGCCACGCTGGGCCTAGGCCTTTATGCTATGGGTTTCGGCATCGTTCCTCTCTTCACCTCATCATTCAGCGAGGTTCGTCGTCACTAGATCTATTCGATCAACTTCTCAATTCCGAATAGGAGGTCGGCCGAAGACCGGTGTATATATTTTCTTCAATTATGTTCACTCTCTCCCAAGTGATGGTTGCATTGTGGGGATCATCATTTATAATTCGCTCGATTTTGGATCACTGACACCACCGAGCATCTAGGTCCCCAAATACTGGAGCAATGCTTGCTGGGCGCACGCTCGAGGGAATCTTCGGCTCCACGGGAGCTTGTTTAGTTGGGGGTAGTATTGCAGATATTTGGAGGCCCGAAGAGTAAGCGCCAGAGCGATGTCTCACTTGTCGATCTCATCGTTCCCAGACGAGGTCTACCAATGACCCTTTTCTCTTTCGGGTCCCTGTTCTCAATCGGGCTCGGGTCGGTGATCGGTGGTGTGATCGGATCTAATCCTCATCTTGGCTGGAGATGGGTTCAGTGGATTCATGTCATGTAAGGCTCGGTTTCCTTTCGTGATATCTCCGAGATCTGAAACAAGACGATAACTTTCGACAGGTTCTCGTGTGTTTTCATCGTCATCGTGTTCTTCTTGATGGACGAAACACGTTCATCGATTATCCTGACTCAAATGGCGCGAAACAAACGTAAGATCACCGGAAGCAACAATCATAAATCTAGGGCCGAGATTGAGAAGGAGAGCCTGTGGAGCCTCATCAAGACAGCCTGCACCCGTCCTCTATGTGCGCGGTACACGCTCGGTTCCAGACAATAAAACTGATCGTTGTTTTCGGTCAGACTTTCTGTTTACAGAGCCCATCGTGCAAAGCTTCAGCGTGAGTTCTTCGCAACATTGACACGACCTCCTCAACTCAAATCGTGGACCCTAGATATGGAGTGGTTTCACTTGGGGGGTGGTTTACTGTCTCTTAGAGTACGCTATCCGTTTCGTCTCAGAACTCGTTGATCAACCCGTGTTCCCAGAACCGTAACCCCTATATTTCAGACCATCTATGGCTTTGATGTTCGTCAAACCGGATATGTGTATGCAACGACGAGGTGGGCGAGTTTGTTACCTCTGATGGATGGCTACAGTACTTATTTCATTGCAGCCTCGGTGCACTCATCGGATTCTTTGCAAACTTGTACCAAGATAAGCTCTACAGGTAGGAGTTTCTATATATCTTCAAAGCGACTCGGTTGACGCATCAAAATCAGAATGTACTACCCTCATAGGAAACAGGAAGCTCGGCTGTACCTTGCTTGTGTTGCCGCCGTGAGCTTGCCAATTGGAATTTTTATCTTTGCATGGACGGCGTCGCCAAACATATCCTGGGTCGTTCCGATGATTGGTCTGACGGTTAGCCGATTCCTTTCGTATCCCCGATCTTCCATTAATCAATCGCTTTAGTTGTTCATGAGTGGAGTTATGATTATTTTCCAAGTATCTTTCTTGTACCTCGCCGATTGGTACGTTAATCCTCCGACGCGGAGTTTCCCTCGATTGATGTCCACTAGCTACAATACATATGCATCTTCTGCCCAAGCTGGGCAGAGCTTGTTCCGTGCGTTGATCCGATTCTCCCATGTTCATAACGCTGACCTCAAGACAGGGAATTCTCTGGCATTTGTATTCCCGCTCTTTACTCAGCAAATGTTCGCCACTTTGACGTACAAGTGGGCGCTCACACTTTTTGCGATTCTC